>PVJL010005418.1:0-108983 GCA_004026885.1 Lyroderma lyra | reverse complement strand
TCATGAAGTCTTCCTTGAGTCCTAGGTCTATAAGTTTAGTACCAATGTTTTCTTCTATACAGTTTATTGTTGCAGGTCTGATATGAAGGTCTTTAATCCATTTTGAGTTAATTTTTGTATATGGAGAGAGTTCACAGCTCAGGTTCATTCTTTTGCATATGTTTTTCCAGTTTTCCCAGCACCACCTACTAAAGAGGCTATCTTTTCCCCATTGTATGTAAAACTACATTGTTGATAGACATCTCAGCCTGGCATTCCAGGAGCTCCACAGTAGAATTCCAAGGAAACTAAGAGATAAACTGGTACGGTGTACACAGCTTGACCCTCAGATGCAGACTGATATGGTTTCAAACCCTTATTTTCCTTCTTAAGAGTATAATTGTACACTCTTGAGGCTTATTACCCTGGTCTAAAAAAAATGGGATAATGAAATCTACTTTCTAGGGCATTTGGAAGTCATCTTTTTAAAAGTTGAAATGGTGTTGTAAGTTGTGTTTAGGTTTTAGCATCAACTCACAGATGCTTATAATGGACACTATTCAATTACAGATCTGTCTGGTTCAAAACCTTAAGTAAGCTTGTCACCAATGTGGTTGTAACACAGACAAGTTGAGATCAGTATGTAACATATTTTGGGGGGCTAAGTGGCAATTTAGTCATCATTTATAGCATTGTTCCTAATTTCAAATAGCTGACTTACAAATGACCTTTTGAAAATATTTTATTAGCAAATAGAGAATTTCCTGTGTTATTAATTTTGAGATTTGAATTTCCCTGATTGGCTGCTTTCCATTGTACACTGATATTTAAAAATATTTCCCCTGTAGGATTTCAATTTTGTGAGAGGCTGCTATGAATTCTTTGTGTGGGGAAAAAGTATGTAATTATGGTAGACAGATGAAAATTATTAGTTATTATTTCTAAGCCTTGCCCAACATCCAGTAAATGTGATGAAGCTCTAACACATAGAAACTTTATTGGTTCTACACCTCAACAACTTTAAGCCCCACTTTATGGCATAAATCCTGTGTCAGCACTGGGAAAACTCAGTTCCCAGTTGGATGTCTTCTTTCTACTAGTCATGAATGGTACCAATGGATCTACCAAAATTAACCTGAGTCCACATTCATTCACTCACTCATGCATCCACGCAGCAAATCTCCCTAAATGAAGCATGTTTGGTAATTCCCACAGGATAGATTTCAGTTGCATAAGCTCTTGCCAAGAATTTACAGCACTACTAATTGCCTGATTCTTTTCTGAGCTAAGCCTAGAAAGTCTTAGGTAAAAGATAACAATCATGCCAAGATTGGTAAAATAGTAAGCATGATATTTTTAACTAGTCTCTACAGATACAGTTTGTGGGTGAGTAGATGAATTAATATGCATTGCAATGTATTTTTTGTTTTTGCATCTTTAATGGTTTAAAAAATTAATGCATTTATGATATGATTAAAATAATGTAAAAGTGAAATTCCCTGTATCATTCCCAACTTTCTCTTCCCTCACTCAATTTCACTTCCCAAAAGCAACTACTTCCTAACACTTTGGGGTGTATCCTCTCACACTCTATTTTTTTTTCTCTTTCAATAATTTTAAAGTTATCCCAAGGCATTCTTTATGGTTAGGAGCTAGAACAACATTTCCATTTAGCCTATTACAGATTTTAGAACTCTTTTATACACTGTTGAACATATAATAAAAGCCAAAGAACACCTTTTTTCCTCTCAGATATTATTAATTTCTGATTTTAAAGGCTGAAGAAAAACATTCAAGTTTTTTTTTTCTAGCAAGTTTTTGTTCTTATGCTTCTGTGGACTACAGGTTTATAGAATCTACACAATTCTATGACTATAGGGTCTAGTTTTTAAAATAACATTAAGACAATGAAATGAAAGGAGCAGAAAGCCCAGCATACTTAAAAAACAAACACAACTTAATTACTCTTGATAACACTCTTAAAATGTCTGAGGTAAAGTTAAGAAGCCAAAAAGAGTTTATAGTTATCTTTCAAGTTCATCTAGCTAATGAGAGCAAAACAAAGAAATTAGTATAGGAATCATATTTTTCTCCAAATTTTAGGTCACGGTTTTGAAAACAGGTGTTGTGTATCTTCACAAGTACTCTGAAACTCTTCCCACAATTAATTCTTTTTGACATAAAAAGGAAGGTGGCTACACAGAGTCAAGATTATGTGTATGAAAGAAATTTTAAAAATTCTATTATATTAAAATTTTAATTAAATTTTTATATAGGTATAGTCAGTCTTTTTAAATAACTGGATTCCTGAAAAATGGTGCATACTATACATTTGCTTGAATTAAATTGCATTTCAGGGGCTCAAAGTGAAGGGCAAGGGAAGTTCTGTATTGAAAATAATATAAAGAGAAATCATTTGCTAGACTGAAGAATCTAAATAATTTGTAACTGTTTAGTGTATTTGGATTTTTATGTGTGTTTGATGATCATGTACAGCTATATTTTCATTTGGAGGGATTTATATTAAATCTTCCATTTTATTATGGTATTATTAAACAGTTTATAAGATCTGATTTTGTAAATGTAAAGAGAAAAATACTGGTTGCTTTAAAATAATTGGGCACTAGTTGAAATAACATATTCAGATTGAGTAGTTTTCAGAATCCTATGTTTGTTCAATATTCAGTAAATATTTATTGAACAGCTACTCTGTAATAGTTACTGAATGTATAATGGTGAGGAAACACAGACACAATGCAAGCTCACTTATAAAAGTAACAACAGCTAATACTTACTGAGTTCTTACAACATAATGGGCCCTGTTCTAAGGGCTTTACACATATTATTTCATTGCATCCTCTCAGTAACTCTAGGAAATAGAAGTAGTATCATTCTCATTTTACAGGTGACAAATCTGAGGCACAGAGAGATCAGGTAATTTGTCCAATGTTATATAGCCATTAAGTCGGGGAGTTGAGATTTGAATTTGGGCAGTATGAACTCAGAGTCTGCACTCTTAACCAATGGGATGTACTTACTACCTCTCTTATATTCTAAAAACTCTCCTTGTAGTGTATAATATGAGTGAAAAACACTTATTAAATAATCATTAAAATAAATGAAAATGTATAAGTCTTCCAAGTGCTATGAAGAGGAATATGACAGAAACTCCAATTTGGCTCATTGTCACCAAAATGTTTCTCTTTTCTTCCTACTTACCAAGTTAGACAGTATTTCCTAGTCTCATTTGCCATTAAGTGTAGTTATGCAACTAAGTTTTGGTCCATGGACTGTGGATAAAAGTGAGGTATACAATTCCATCCCTAGGACATAAAAGCTTCCTGATTGATCCTCTGTGTTCTTCAAACATGGCTGAAAAAAGTGAAGTTCAAGATACAAGAAGCCTGGATCCTTGAATGACTTCATGGAGTTGAATGGCCCAATGATCTGCATTGGATACCAATAAAAGAGAAAAAATTTTAATATATTAAGCCAACTGAAAATTTGGGATTATTTGTAATAGCAATCAGCCTATCTTGACTAACACAGAAAAATGAATCCTTGAAGTTGAATGCTGTCGTAAGGAAAAAAGAACTAAAACATACGATCTTGAATTCTTCATTGAAATAGGAATGGTGTGGAAACAGTTTATGGATTACTTGAAAGCCCTTTTATGTCATGGCAAATATTTGCTACAACTGTTGCTTGTGACACACTGCTTGTCTGGTAAGCATATAACTCTAGAGGAAGTTTTAGGAGTTAGAATAATAGTGTATTAACTACTACTTACTAACTTTAGTAAAGGGTTACAAGAAAAAGGAAAGCTCACGCATGAATTGACTGGTTTTCAAGCATAAATAAAAGAGAATTAAAGGAAGTCCAGAATTTTTGGTGGCTAAAAGATTAGAGAGCTTCTAGATAGAAAATAAAATATTAAAAAAAAGTTTAAGTATCAAAGTTCCATTTAGGCTCAGGCTCACAGGAAAGATAAAAGTGTGGTCTTGTCATCCAAGTCTGTTGGCCCAAAGAAAGCCCTCATTAAATCGAGAGACAGAGAGAGAAAGACAGAGAGAGAGAGAGAGAGAGAGAGAGAGAGAGAGAGAGATATTGAGAGAGAGAGAGACAGAGAGAGAGAGATTGAGAGAGAGAGAGAAACTGGGAAGGGAAAGCAAAGATGTAAATCATGCTTGAGAATTATGTGTAGGAAAGAACTTTGGGTGTGGTTATTGGCACATGTTGCTGACTTAGAAGCAAACAGATCAGAGGCCTACCAAGTTTTTAAGGGAATCATGTTCTCAAACAAATCCTTTGATTATTTGAGTTGGTTAAGTAACCTTTGGATCTCATATTTGCACTAGTAGGAAGTAAGTAGCTTATAAGGAAGGTATATTCCCCAACACCCTTTTGTAGAATAGCAAAGCCAGGGGCCATGGAGTAAAATGGACAAGAAAATCCTTGGGAAAAAAGTCAGATTTAAGTGAAGAACTTTTTTTACCCTTCATGATACCAATCCAGGGTTCTGAAATTACTATGGACAAGTGACTGCTGTATTTCTCCACTTATTTATTCTTTTTCTGATTGAGCATTTATTTTATTTTTCTTCGCTTTGCCTTTCTTTTTTTAAACTTTGGGTTGGCTTCACTAGTTAGGATGAGCATGGATTACTTTTGTAAAAAATTACAAGTATCTACAACAGGCAGATATCATGAAGTTAATGAAACAAGCTCCAGAGGTCTCTTCTAAGACTTTCCACTACAATTTCAATTACATTTAATTAAGTTATTGTTGGCTATCTTTGTTTAGCAATAGATTCCAGGAATACTTTATGACCCTTGACATCCTGTCATGGAGGTACAAAGCTAGAGGTCATAATGTGATATGAACACTTGTCTGGCATTGGAAGTATGTAGGTAGTTGGGAGAAACAAGGTTTGAAACATAAAGAACCAGAAGCTAGTCTAGGGAAAATTCTTCTAATCATCAGATATACATATATGTATGTGTGTATGTATGTATGTATGTATCTATATAAAAGTATAAGTGGAAAATATGGTTTTCATTGATGTCAAACCACAATGGAAGTTGTCTCCTGTGAGGAATATACTTAATAATGTAGTGTGTATAATTTAAAATTCGCCACACATTTTCTTTTTTTTAAAATGGGAATTGCATGAAATAGTATTAATTAGAATTCCTGCAGCAATACTATAGCTTGTACTATATGTGTGTGAAATGATTTCTTATGCATCCTAAGTATCACTAATAAAGACAAATTGATCAACCATGTTAGAAGCTAAAAAATTAAATTATCTTTTTGTCCTATTAAAATGTTATTTTGAAAAATTACTGTTATATTCATAACACCAATCTCATGGCTTGCTGTGACACTGCAATGGGGTTAGGGATATTAAGCACCTGTGTATAAAACCTGTCACATAGCAGGATCCCAGCAAAGGGTATCTAGTAAAAAAAAAAAAAATTGTCATATGAAGAGATAATCAAGGAGTATGCACCCAAGAAGTTTAGGAGACAAATATTGGAGTTATATTGGGCAGTTAACTAAATGCTATTATTTCTCAATTTTGTAATGTTTATAGCATTTGCAGGCTTCTTAAACTGTGTAATCTGTTCTGATTTCTTTTCTCAGGCTAAAAAGACATTCCATTTAACATTAATTTGTATTTGTATGCAGACACAGAGGAGCAGTTGTCAGAATAGAAACATGAAGTAGTCAGACTTAAAAGAAACTTACAGTATGAAAATGCTCGTAAGAGGGGAAACTTTGGAGAAATAATTTAATTTTGAAGAAGGAGGTTAGTCTGTAACCTGAATTTATCTTAACTGCCTTATGGCCAGTCTCCACAAAGTATGGTAGATATTCGAAGACACACAGTTCTGATACCCAAAAAAGAAAAGTAATGTAGATTTTTAGGGAAGATTTTTAGAGAGGTACTGAATAGGAAAAGTATTCTGAAAGAGAGCAACAAAATGTTTAACAATCCTTTCAACCATTTAATTCTTCTCAGTCCCTCATTATGACAGTTGCTTCCTAATATTTCTCTTTTCTTCACACTGTCATTCTTACCTGCAATTCTCTCCAGAATGACACTATTCTCTCCCAACTTGGTTTTTTGTTGTTGTGGAAATCAATTTAGTTCTGGGGCACATAAATTCTCCTCTTTATCTAGTACTCTGATCCACAGAACCAAGTCCCAGGAGGGACCATGGAAACCACAGGAAGGTCTTTAGAAGGATGGAGTATAGGAGTGGATGGGGGAGGAAAGAGGAAGATGAAGACTGTGTACACATCTTTTAGTCCAATCCTCCCATTTGCAAATGAATAAAGTGACGCCCAAGTAAGTTTAGTTACTTGACACTCACCTATTGAGCCACATGGAGTTGGGCCTAAAACTCAGGCTTACTTCACTTTAACCCTTTATATAGTTCCCTAGTAGACAATCCTATGATCTGCCCTATAAGGGTTGCTTTGCATCCCTGGTGGAAAGAAGACCACACGGAGTTAAGAAGCCTGGGTTATTGCTCTGCTTCTAACAGGCCCCATGACCTCGGGCAAGTCATGCCCTTTCTAAGGTTCAGTGTAAAGTTCAGTGTATTCTCTAAGGGGAAGGCAAGATGAATTCTTGGGTCCTGTCCAGCACTAACGTTCCTTGCTTCTGGTCTGTCTTGGGTCCTGCAACTGTAGCAGTGGTGACCTAGTCACGTCGCCCCCATTTGTCCCTCACCCAACTGAGGCAGAGGGGATCCCTTCCTGCACCTGGTTGCCTCTTTTGTGTCTTCGAAGTACACGCGGGGTGACCATCTCCTCTCACAGGGGCTCCAGACTTGACTTCTGCTGGGCCTCCATGAGCTCCCAGGGGCTGCGATGAGATAGAATCCCTCCATGCTCCTGAGAAGATTAGGACGGCGGCCACCCCTAATTCATACACAGTCGGAACCAGTTTCCAGACCCAAGCCCCAGGCTCTCAGGAGGCCACCACGAAAGAGCAGCAACCAGTCCCGCCCGAGGCGGGAGGAATCCGAAGCCAGGCAAGGTGAGAATGAAGAATCGTCAAGGCCCCGCCTCCGTGTAATCACGTGGGAGGCGGAGTCGGAAACGTGACGGCGTGCGCGGGGGCGGAGCTCCTGCTGCGCTCGGGCGCGGGGGCGGGGCGCGGCGCTTCGCTCGCGGCTGCTGCCTAGGAGGGAGGCCGGGCAGGCGGCGGAACGGCGCGGCTCTCAACCTGACGGGGAAGTGGCTCTGGCGGCCGCGGCTGAGTACCCCGGGGCGCACAGACGGACAGACGGACGGGCGGACGACGGAGGCGGGAGCTGGAAGCCGAGCCGGGCGACCTAAAAAGCGAGCGGGTCAGGCTCAGCGTCGGCCACTCTGTCGGTCCGCTGAATGAAGTGCCCGCCCCGCTGAGCCCCGAGCCCGGTGCTTTCCCCGCAAGATGGACGGTTTCGCCGGCAGCCTCGGTGAGTACTGCTGGAGAATCCTCTTCTTACGCAGGGTGGAAACCTTGTTTCTTACATGCAGCCCAGGCCCTGCTCTCCACCCTGCCTCTCGGGATGGCAGTAGTTCCACTACACATGTTCACCTCGAGGCTGCCGCCCCTCTACAGGCTCTGGTCTGTTTAGTTCCCGTCCCCCCTTGCCCAGCAAGACCCTCTTTTCCTCCCAGCAACCCCTTCAATGCCTGGCCCTCCTTCCCCCAAAGTGGGAACTCCTTCTCGCAGAGAGGCCCCAGTATTTGTTACACCCCTCCCCACACACTCACGGCTCCCCCCACAGACCCACCTTCAGGATTGGGACACCCCTTTCTCAAACCCTGACCCCTCTTCAGGGTACAACATACCTCCCCCTTCTCTTTCAGGGTGGGGACACCCCGTCCACGCAGAGGCTCCCTTTTAGCGTAGGGACCCCCATTTCCTCTTCAGGAAAGGGGCACCCCCTCAGTCTTCACTTTAAATTTGGACGCTTCTTTTAAGTATCTCTTAGGATAACTGACAACTTCACTCCCCTTCTCTGAACATTTTGCAGTGGTGGAGAGAACCAGAAGCACCGAAGCATCATTTGCTTAATACAGGAAAGGAAGAGGTGTATGCATCTGTGTTGGGGGCACCCTCTTTAAGAGGAGTGAAAGCAGAAGTATTTTCTGGCTCTGCAGGCATGCTGGGGAGAAGTAATCCTGTCCAATGAATCCATAGGAAAGGGGGCCTTTGTCAGACAAAGAAAGGATTCTCCATTTTTGGAATATGTTGTCTTTGTGGAATGGAGAAAGGGAAGAGGTTATTAAGTAGACTGAAGTATCCTTTCAGTATTCCCTTTCACCCAAATAAAGGTAGTAAATTTTGCAACTTGCTAAGGGAATCAAAATTCCAAGCTGGTACTCAGGGCCCTTTAACCTGTATCTGAAATTACTACTCTTTGAAGCCCTTGAAATCTGGTCACTGTTAAAGATTGAGCTCTCCTAATGTGATGGTGAGAGAAACAGTTTCTATTTTGGCATATACTGCAGTTATGGATACCTGCTGCTGGATTTGTATGTATTTTGTGTATTTTATTTGGAAGTAGCTTGTATTCAGACACATTCTTTTGCATTTTATAATAAATTCCTACTTGGTTCATGTTTATGGATCAGTACATGATCTGGCCATAGACCATACTTTATTCAGATATTTTGGAATTAGGTGGGTTTTTAAAATTTAAGTAAAAAAGTAAGTCGAAGAGTAATGGACCCATTATAAGTATTAAGTAGTAAAAAACACAATTTTGGCCTTTTCTTTGGGAAGAAAAAACCCCACACATTAGAGTGCTTTGAGAGTGAAATCCTGAAATAGGACCCAAGTGTTACTCTTTCCTCCCCAAAGGCACCTGTTGTCCATTATCTAACCTTTGATGTCTTAATTCCTTATGTAGGGAGGTTGTTTTCATTCTTGCGCTCCTTTTAAAGAGGCATCAACTTTTCACTGCCTTTTTTTTTTTTTTTTTTTTTTTTAAGCCTCATGCCTGGATTTACTCACCAATTATATTGGACCAGAAGACTTCTCCTATATATGATCACAAATGGGTGACCTTATACTAGGGCAAACACTGAGTGTTTTGGGGGGTGTTTGGGGACTGAGCTGTATCTCTGCACTCTTGGCTCCTCAGCCTGTAGGAATGGTGGAATCACTACTCACAGTAGAATCAGCTGTTCTGTTAATACTTCTCTCCTGTTGGTTCTGAGGACTTCTGGAAGGCTTGCCGAAACTTCGTCTTCTGTAACTGTTTCAAGGGAGTCTTTCTCACTATTTGAAGGCACTTAAGTTTATTTTGTGGGTATGCCTTGTTAAGTAACTTTCTCCTTTCTTACCCAATTCATGGAGCAACTGATCTGAGAGACTCAAGGATGAAGGTGAGGATGGATTGCAGTTGGGGCTCCCATGTTTCATAAACAGCGTTAGAGCTAACCCCTAATTTTGGAATTTTTTCTTCTTTAATTGATGCCATCCTTTGGGTTGTGCATTGGTGAAACCTTTTCTTTCTTTAGATACAGTATTGATCAGGAACAGAGGTGATGCTGGTCTCTAAAGAGAGGAACCTATGTTAGCAGAGAGGGAAAGAAATTGCTCCTGACAGTATTTCTGGAGTTGCTCCTGGTGAGAAGATAACTCTCAGCAAGAACTCTGTGCTTCCTCTTTCTGTCCCCCTTGGAAGAGTAAAACTAGGTCTCGTCTCAATTGAAACCTTAAAGGATTGGGGTGAAGGAGTGATAGTGCTGGTATATTTTACTAGTAGCCTTTAAGCAGAGCTTTGCTCAGCTCTTGCCAAATTGCTTGTTTCTGTTCCCTGCAGTTCATTAGTCTACAGCTTAGAGTTACATTGATCTTTATTTTATTAAGAGAACCATGAATGGAAAGGCAAAGTACTTATATTCTAGTAGATGTTTAAAAACTTTTATTTAACCAAGCAAGAATTCAAAACATGTGAAGTTCTTCTGGGGTCACAAGTATTAAAAGCGTTTATTTATTCTCAAGAAAGTGTACATGTGTATCTCCTTTTATATACTAGATGGGATCTTGGAAAAAAATGTGAGGAACCATATTCTTATAAGCAGAAAAACTGCATGCTTTATAAACAGAATGATTCTAGAAAAACATTTTAAAATCTTACGGTGAATCAGTTTATAAGTGAAAAACTTAAAATTTAAACTACCCTTGATTGTTGAATGTTTAGATAAGGGAAACACTATTATGCGCATTTATAAGTTCTCTATAGCAAGTATAACTTTGTGTAGTGGTTTTTGAAGTCATTGAGAGGAATGTTAAGTGATTGGCCATGTTATCTGTGCCACATTGAAATTACATACCTGTTACATTTTTTGCTTTACACAAGAACAACTAAAGGATGCTTTTAATCTCTGCAGCTGATGAATTTCAGGCAACTTGGCTGGCAGGTGCTTGTACTCTGGAATTTCCCTTAGGCTAGTATCTTTAGTTTACAAATTATGGTAATTTAAAAAGGTAGCCCTTTAAAAACAACTTTGTAAAAACTTAGTTTGGGGGGGAGCACCCTAAACAATCTTAACTTGATTTCCTGCTTCCAAATCACTGTATACATATACACATAACATACACTTAGAAAATGTATATACAGTATATATTTAAAATCTCAGGTATATGTACAAAAGTGGGAAACTATTAACACAGCTTTTCTTACTGATTTTCGTAAGGCAGTTGTTAGGTGCATATCATGCTTAGTCTTTTTAGCATCTCCTTTTCATAGTAAAATCTTTAATTTTAATACTTTTATGTTGAAATTCACATCGAGGTTAGTGTTTACACGTTAAGGGAAGCACAGAGTTAACTGCCGGTTTTAACGTTTTCTGCTCCAGAGGTTTAAAAAAAAAAACTAAAACAAAAATCTAAAACTTTTTGTAAAGAAAAATTATTATGAATGAAATTGTAGTATTGATATCTATAAGAAACATAACATTCTGGGTGCAGGGGATATGAATAAATAGTAACAATATGCTTCAATTCATGAAATATTTTAAGAACAGTTTTTTAACAACACAATAGTGGAACTGTGATTCTCATCTCATGTACTCTTGCTTAAAGGAACAATACACTGTATGATTTTTAAATATTGATATAGTCGAAAGCATTCTTTTTTTTTTTTTTTTTTTTTGCTTTTTGGTATGTGGGTAGCTCCCTGACTGGGAATCGAACCCAGGCCGCAGCGCTGACAGCGCCAGCGCCGAAGCCTTAAGCCACTACACCACCAGGGAACTCCCCGAAAGCATTCTTTATATATTGTGTCATATAAACGTTTCTCATGTAATAACTTTATTTGGGGAATTTTTCTTAATTTAAAATTTCTGAGTTATTGTCTCTTGAAAGACTCAAGGTAGGCTTACAGGAATAGTAATTCTTAAATGGTTACTACAGCATCTATAACGTGAGTTAGCTAGAGTATTTCTTAACTTGTGTGGATTAACACCTGTTTTGTGACCAGTACTGTGCTTGGTGGTTCTTAAGGGAAGGACAAATAGGAGACATGCTCTTGATCTTTAGGAGCTCACTCTCTGGTTTTAAACAGATACCTAGAGGGGTTTAAACCTAAGGACCAGCAATGGGAGTAGAGCGGGGAAGCACCATTTAGAATGCCATGCAGTGTATTATTAAGCATGTAATTGCTGAGAGAGAACGTTTGGAGACTGCTATATTTATCTCTATAGCCCAGCTTTTTTAAACAATGAATTGATTTAGCAGTTCACGTATTAGGGAATAGTAAGTAGTACCAGGTCTTTTTCTGCCTGTGTTTTAAGTTTGAATAGTATGTGCGAAAACTACTGTATTAATTTTATGTATATGAATCTTTCTGTGACATGTAAAACTTAAATGTTTATTCATAAGAAATTTAAGAAGAGCATTTTTATTTTAAAATGATAGATTCTAAGACTTTTAAAAACTCTAAAGGAGTAATCTACTTTGTTCACTATTACCTCACTGTGGAAGATTCCCAAATCTATAGTATATTTTAATATCTATGTATGATCTCTTGTCCTATAGTTTTAGCTGTGTCAGATTATTATGCCTTAACTTTGCATAATGCAGTATAGCTTTTAAAAAAGCTTTATCTCATTTAACCTGCCGGGGTTAAACAAACCAGAGGAGAGAAGAAATTTTCCCCTTTATAGATGAGGAAATTGAGGTTCGGAAAGTTTGAAGATTTTTAATCCAGGGAGCCTAACTTGCTGTGTTTGTATCTGTGTTATTTTAAATAATGAAAACATGGTACAAAAGAAGAAAGAAAAATGAAATATCTTTTTTCTAGCTCAACTGTATACATATTAAAGATATTACTTTAATATCTGACATTAACATGTTAATAAACTTGTGTTTAGTCTTTTTCTATGTCTAGTTTTTTACATAGTTAAAATTATATTATATATATGAGAGCTGTTCGGAAATAATCCGAAGATAAAATACCTCTTTTTCATATTACATGGCTGAATACTTTCCAGACAGCCCTTGTGTGTGGGGGGGTGTGTGTGTGTAGTTTGTACTCTTGTTTTTCATTGGATCCTAACCATTTTTTACTTGAACCCAGCTTTCTTTTTTTTGGTGGAGTCCAATGTTCTTTCTCCTACCTCTTTACTGAGTCTTCATAACCCACTTGTGCATCAAATCTGACATATCTGAATCTGACTACTTTTCCTCTGAATCAACTTTTTTCTTATTTTCCACTGTCCATAAGTATCGTCCAGCCTTGAAATCTCAGAATCATGTTTGATTTCTAGCCATTTTTTGCCTACCACATGAAAATCTCTTCTAAGACTTGTCAATTTTTGTCACCTTCTCTCACCCTTTCCTTTTTCACCACCACAGTCCAAATACTTTTTATTCCCTGTTTGGATTATTGTGTAGCCTCAAGAACCTCCACCTGTCCAATTTATTTGGGGGGTGGGGATTAAGATTAATCTTCCTAAAGCAGTGCATTGATTGTGCCCTTGACTCCTGATTGCTTCATTGCCTTAATAACTGCATTCAAACACTTTAGCTTTGTTCTCAAGGTCCTCCATTATCTCTGGCCAAAATGACCTATTTCTTGTTTCCCAAATTTGATTCGTACTTTTTCATCCTTGTGACTATTCTCAGTACCTTCAAGGCCGAACTCAAATATTCCTTTCTAAAGATTCTTCCTTTTTTGTTCCCTTTCATTCCCAGCCCAAAGTATTTACCCTTGTACTTTTAACATAGCGTTCCTAGGACACTTATCACAGAATATCCCTTCTTATAAGGTGGTAGAAGTAATTGTTACAAGTTTTAAAACTGTCTTATTTCTTCAGCCAAATTATAAATGCCATTGAAGGCTGACACTCTCATGTCTTTGAAATCTCACAGCAGAGCAGTGATTTCATGCTCCGGTAAAATTTGGGGAAGAAATTAGTGGACCAGTATATAATTAGCAAGTTAACAACCTTCACTTTTACTACTGTTTCATAAAAGAAATTAATTTTTGAAGGCCAAAAAATTATACACAACCTCTGAATGGGTCCTTTAAAAAATTAACTGATTAGGTTGTTCTTATTTTTCTCATTTCACCTGAAATGAGGGAAAACTTTGTTCCAGACTTTGTTGGGAATCTGATAAAGAGCTTTGTGCCAGGTCCTGGAGTAGTGTTTTTCGAGTACAAGTCTTGTGCATGACCTGTTATGGATTTAGAAATCAGTTTATTTGGGGTCAAGACCCACATTGAATAAGGAAGAAAAAGGCTATAAAATATTGATGCTTCATGTGATATTCCTTCAAGAAACTTTTCAGTTTTATATGTTTGCGTTAGAATGGCAATATAAAATTTATCTCATGGGTCACAATCAAATGAAAGATACACTTTGGTTAATCCCTATTTTTGAGAGACTAGGTAGGAGGCTGACATATACATGAAAATGTGGATAAACAATCAAAAGTAGTTATAATAGATTGTGTGCTCTATTTGAAGATTTTAGAATCTGAATATAATGATTAAAGTATAGTTAATATGAGTAGCAGCAAAAACATATAATTCTAGAATCAGTGTAATTGAAGTTCTATAAAACTGATAGGCTAATATGTTATTCACTTTGCAAAAGGATTTTTTTTTGCAAAAGCATTCACCATATTGTGCTTTTAGCTTTGCTGATGAAGTTGTTGTGTATGTCTTGCCTGGTTCTCCACCTCATTAGCTACTACTTAAAATCTATCTAGTCTTTAAGGCATCACTAAAGTACTTGTTTTTTTTTCCTGGAATCTGTGCCTAATTGTTCTAGTCTTGCACTCAAAACAATTGCACTGTAGTGCTTCTAAAGTGGAGGAGGCTTGCACATACCTAAGGGATCTGGGAATGTAGCCAAAAGTTGGAGTCTTTTTAACTTAAAAATTCATATGGTAACTTGCAGCCATTATAATAAGGATTGGTTCTGACAGGAATCATTGATAGATGCTAAATGAAGATGATATTTTGATGAGCAGATGTTTGCATTGTCTTAACTGTCTCCCTATATATTTCTTATTAGTTGCAAGGGGAAAAATAGTAACTCTTTATAGTGGTGAAATCAGATAACACCTTGAGTGCATGATCAAAATAAATAGCACTAGTGAACATTGTGTGCCTCTGAATGTGATGCCCCTAAAGAAACACATTGCTTCTCTAGTTCTCTGGCCAGGAATGCATAATCTGAATCTAATCCTGAGGAAACGGTGAATTCCAAATGGAGAATATCCTATTTTTTTTTTTTTTTAAGAGTAGGAGACTGTTCTTTATTTATTATATTTTATTATTATTATTTTTTGTATGTGGTAGTTCCCTGGCTGGGAATCGAACCCAGGCCATAGCGTTTACAGTGCCGAAGCCTTAAGCCACTACACCACCAGGGAACTCCTGAGACTTTATAACATACATTAATGTTTTTGTTTTTGTTTTTTTTTTTTAAAGACAAAGGCTATGGCAATGTTCCAAGTTATAGGAGACTAAAGAGACAGGACAGCTACTTGCTACACCTGATCCTAGTCTGGATCTTGTATTACAGGGAAAATACTAGAAAGAATGTTACTGGATCACTTGGCAAAATGGGAGTCTGGGTGGTAGAGTAGCTAAAACTATTGCATCAGTGTTAAATTTACTGAAGTTGATAACTATCCTAAGGTTATATAAGAAAATATTTTTTATTCTTAGGTAATACACAGTAAAATTTTTAGGGATAAAGAGCCATGATATAAGTAATTTGCTCTCAAATGGGGTTCACGGAAAATTGTGTAATATGTGTATGTGCATGTTTGTATGTATGTATGTATGTATAAATGTATAAAGAGCCATGTAAGTATAGAAGCAAAGGAGAATGGGAGGATCCTCACCTGCAAATAAAGCAGATGAGTAAAATGTTTTTGTTTTTGTTTGTATGTGGGTAGTTCCCTGGCTGGGAATCTGAGAGCGCAGAAGCATTAGCCACTACACCACCAGGGAGCTCCCAAGTAAAATGTTAACAGTAGGTGGATTTGGTAAAAACTGTATGGGTGTTCTTTGTACTGTTGTTTCTTACAGCTTTTCTGTAAGCTCAAAATGGTTTTTGAATGAAAAATTTTTAAAAATCCTATGTACTTTGCATTCTATTCTGTAATACAGCATTTTGAAAATACAGAAATATCTCCTGTCCCAGAAAATTCCAGGCAAACTCTTGGGATAAACTGTGGCTCCGAGAATATATTCCATGTATATCATGTGGTTTCATTTTATCCCTAGGCCTCAGTTTGAGAAACATGCCTCTGGGCCAGAGGCAGCTGTGGTTCAAATTTAGCCGACAGACATGTTTTGTTTGGCCCTTTTGAGTGTTTTAAAAATTGGGAAATTTCACATAAAAATCTGGATCTTTGGTTTCTCTTGAAAAATGGAATGGTCTTGCCACTCTAGGTTTGCATTCTACATGATGTACATACTCGCGAAGTGGTGTTTCAGGTAAACACCTAGTTGCAACACCTAGTTGTTTCAGTTATTTAATATCTGGCTGCTGTAGGAATATGAGGTCTATTTGGAAAGTATCCAGCCATGTAATATGAAAAATATAGGTATTTATGGTTTAATTTTTTTTTTCTGGGACAGCCTTCATATGTTTGCAGCCTTTACCTAGATAACAGGTGTGGTGTGTCTGTTTTCTCTATGCTCATAACAATTTCAGAATTAAGTTGCTAAACTGATGCCCTACCACTGCTGACATTTTAGTGTGTGTATCCTATACAGAAGGGCATTCTACATAACCGTACTATAACCAAGAAAATCAGGAAATTGATATTAATACTATCTAATCTTCAGAGCCATTTACATTTTGTTAATTGTCTTAATAGATCTTTTGTCGAAAAAGGATCCAGTTCAGAATCAAATGTTGCATTTGGTTGTCATGTCTCTTTAGTCTGCTTTAATCTGGAACAGTCCCCAGCCTTTCCTTGGGTTTTGTGACCTAGACATTTTGGAAAATTAGAGGCCAGTTGTTTTGTCGAATGTTCCTAAATTTGATGTTTCCTCCTGATCAGATTCAAGTTATTTATCTTTGGCACAAATGCCTCAGAAGTGAAGCTGTGTTTTGTCTTGTATCCTGTAAGGTGGCACACAATTTTGATTTTTATTACTAGTGATGTCCCTTTTGATCATTTTATTAGGGTGTTGTCTGCCAGGCTTCTCCATTATAAAATTACTTAAAACAAAACAAAACAAAACAAAACAAAGCTTGATAAGTATTTTGTAGGAGATGCTTTGAAACTTTCTAAATATCCTGTTCCTCATCAGACCTTTGGTTTATTGGTATGTTTATATATATATGGACTCATCAGACCTTCTGTCTCTTGGTGTATTTATATATATATGGACTCAGGTATGTTACTTTTTTCCAGTGGGCCATAACCCATTACTGTTAGGCTGACCAGACGTACTCTTTTAAACAGGACAGTAAACGGTACTGTCCCATTTCAAGCCATACATATGGTTGGCCTAGTCTCACTGGGCTGCATTCAAGGTGTCAGTAGGCTGACCATACATACTGTTTGAAATGGAACTGTATGCTACTTTTTTTCAATAGGCCATAATCCATTACTATTTATTTTGAAGCTCAAATCGGCCCCATTTGGCTAGTGGGTGCCCATTTTTGCTGGCTCCTGTATTCTTTCGACAGTTGTTCCCATAATTTGGGGGGGAACTTTCTTGCTTTTTGACACAATGAGATGATTTGGGTGCACAATTCAGCCCATAATAACATACATATATAGTTTATAGAATTTTAAGTAGGGTTCACGTTTGAATGAAATCATTTTAAATTATTGAACATTTATTGTGGTTCTTTAGTAATTTTATAATTGCACAATATTTTATCTTACCACAGCTAAACATTGTGTTAAACACATGGGCTAGGTGCTAGACCATAAATGTAAATTAGTTTGAAGGTATTTGCTGTCAATAAGTCATTTAGGATTATATTTCTTATTATTTTGTTTCTATATTTAAACAATCAGCAATTATCTGAGAGCAAGATATACTGGTAGGTAGTGTGTGTGTGTAAGGGTTGGGTAAAAGAAAATATATTTAAGTAACAAAGTTAACCATACTTTCTTCCACTTAAAAGACTGTGATCATCTTTCCTTCTCAGCAAGTATAAATATAAACTTTGTATTGTATTTCATTATTTGTATATCTGGTCTTCTTAAGCTGTGTATATGGAATATAATTTGTAACTTCTTCTTGATGACTTATGGTGGTTATTATGAGCATTAGACATGGTTCTGTGCTGTAATACAGTGGTGCCTTCAAGAGCTATTTGTGTAGGACTATTTGCTCTATACACTAAATAACTCTGGACAGTTATAACTGTCTTCCTTGCTATTGCTTGTCACTCAGTGTCAGTGTGCTTTACCCTTTCCTCTCTTTTTATTTATTATTTTTAAATAATCTCACCCATAATATTTGAGTTTATTTCTCTTGAAAGATAGGACTGACTCTTCTTTCATTAACAAATCTAAAATTTGACAGTAATAATATCAAGTATATAGATATTCCTGATTTCCTTTCTTTTTTTTTAATTCATTTTTAATTGTTAGACTTTTTGGGGTGATACCTGTTAGCAAGAATTACATATGTTTCAGGCATACCCTGATTTTCTCAACAGTGTCATGTTACAGTGGCTTATTTAAATCAGGATTTAAACAGGATTCATACATTGCTTTTGGTTGCTATGACTCTTAAATCTTTTAATCTGTGTATTTCCCTTTCCTTTTCTTTTTCCCTTTGCAGTTTGTTAAAGAAACTAGACCTTCAGTCCTATAGTTTAACACAAGTGCTGATTGTATCCTTTGGTGTTATTTAACACATTTCTTTGTCTTCTATACCTTTAAACTGACATACATGGATTTTTATACAGTACTTACATTTCTGTCAGCTACCAGTGCTCTTGTAGATGCTCAGATTTTCCCATCTCTGGTCTGTGGGAACATCTTCAGACTGCTCTGAGTGGTCTTTGCTGGCTTCCATGCTTTCTGATGTGATAGGGTATTCAAACTTTTCTTTTACACTCCTTGCTCCAATTCTGCAATTAGCTATTTCTCTGAGAAACTGTGGTGCCTTTTGGCACAAGATGGTGTACTAGGCACTAGAGGTACTCATTGTTACTGGATTGATTGTTGTTTCTAATCTAGCCTTCACCCCCCACCCCCAATTTTTAAATTTGTGGGCTGGGAAACCAGATTACAAAGCTGGTTTGACTTATGTAAGGATTGTTTTGGATCTCAAAAAGGAAGAACCCAGAGTTCAAGGCTTATTCCTATTTAAATTGTATGGTGTCACACCTACAGGGACAGGATCATACCTAATAAATATTGCTAATGTTTGTGATAATGTGTATAACAGGATACCAGATGTTTCTCAGTAAAATACTAGATTTCTGAATGAGTCCTGTAATAAAACACATGAGCATTTAGTTCACAGACTTGATGATACGTATATGCTTTAAATTATAGACCATTATGTTCCCTGTATTTTCTTTTGTTAAGGTTGTCTGTCTTCTGCTTTTCTTTTGTTAAGATAAATCCCTGAATCAGTGAAGTGTTAGTTTATTATAGAGTCAAATTAAACTGTATTATATTTGCAGTATTCTGTATTAAGAATGTACTTTTTCTCCTTTTTAAAAATTTTTTCCTGAGAATGTACTTTTTCTGACTTTGCAAAATTGATGACTTTCTGTTTTAAAATAGAACTACTTAGTGTCATCTGATACATTTCCTTCAATCACATTTTACACTTGCATACTGGTCTCTTATTGACTGACATGTGCTGATCTTCAAGTGACAGTGGTATGCTGATCGTTAATTGACATGTCAGAGCAAATGACAAATTTGTGTTTCTCTTTGAGCCATTTGTTCTAGGAAAGTGTCATAACTGACTTCTGTTGATGAGTGAGTGGGAGGATTTTTGTTTTTTTTAAACTTTGAAGGACATCCTGTTTTCAGTTTAGTTGGGGCATACCCTTTGATTTCTTTTGACTGCTTTGAGCACCTCTTGGCATTCATCTTTTCTCCATTTATGTATGGTTAGTGTGGATATGTTTTTGGTACAAGTAGTTTCTTGATTTTTTAGGACTTAGTATTGTGCCTCAGTTGAGATAAGGTATTGGATAACAAAGTTTAGAATAAAGAAGACTGATTGGGAAAGAAATCAGTATTTGACTTGAAATTTTTTGTTTGGAATGCTATTTAGTGATTATATGTACACTGAAACTTGCACATTGAAACTTCTTACCTTGGTCCATTAGTGCATAATCCGATGGGGCTAAGGTTTTGGCTTTGAGACTCATACACCACTTTTTGGTGTGCGTTTCTTGGTCTTAAATATGTTCATTAAGTAAATGGGTTTTAATTAGCTTTGGATCATACTCTGTATACCAAGTACAGTGATAAATTGGTGAACGAGACACTCGAAATCCTTGCTCTCATGAAGCTTATAATTCTGTGGGAGATCCAGGCAGTATTTATTCAGGAAATACTTACTGAATGCTTGGTATGTACTCTGCAGTCTTCCAGCTATAAACAAGTCCCCTTATGGAGCTTATAATATAGGCTGGTACAATTCACAGTAATAAAAATTGTGATGGTGAAATATATATAGGTAGCTTTGGAAACATGGAGGGCTATCTTAAACCTCCACCATTTAGCCTTTTATGTTTTTTTCAAATGCATGTCTTTGTTTAGTGTATAAGCAGAAAAACAGAGGTCAGTCACAGTGGACCTCCTTTGGAAGCAGTTTAATGGAATGATATTTACTTTTTTTGTGTGTACTCCCATGTGCCTGAAAAAAGGACAGACTACCAATAGAGCACACTTTGGTTGCAATTGTTTCAACCTGTGGAGGAACCATTGTCATCTGAGCCCTCTGGTGTCATCCTAATTTAAGGCAGTGAATTCAATAACTTATATCCTCATGCTGTTACCTGTTTAAGTGGTAGTTTTGTAAGATATTTGCTTATTCTATGTCTTTGATGGATTATGAGTCCTATGATTGTTTAGTCTATGATCTATAGTATAGTTGCCTTAGGAAATAATCATTGATGCTGTAGTTTATGGACTACATATTCATGGTTCACATGAATAACTTTATGAAAAGTGGTAGCAAGGTAAAGGCACTAATAGTTATTCAGCCATGATTTTAAGAACTATGTCAGATACTTTACATGAATTAACCATAGTAAGTTTCTAAAGGACCAAAAACATCTTAACTTCAGCTTAAAAAATACCCTCAAAGGTAACTGTTAAGTATATTGAGTAAGACTGAACCTGTTATTATAACCCTTCATTATGGGGATAATGATTATAGTAGTATCTGTGACATCTTTTTGGTGACTGAAACTACCTACCTCCCAGAATGAAAATCTGATAATTCAGCAAATACTTATTCAGCAACTGTTACATACCAGAAATAGTTTTCATACTGGGACTGATCAGTGAACAAAAGAAAGAAAATCCCTCCTCTACTAAAACTTATAAAGAGGGGAGATATACAATGAACAATTTTACTTATTCACTCTTAGGACATCAGTGATTTCTGCATAAACATTGTGTCTACATTATCAATTGTAAAACATACTATCATTTTTTTCATAGCATAGATGGTGATATAACCTGTGTGGGATTTGATTGTGTCAGATAATCTTAAAGCAGTGGGTCCCACCCTTTTCCCACTGTTTACCACTTTTAAACCAATTTCTATACATTGTACCCCTTGTTTTTAAAACAGCTGTTTTTGTAGTTCCCTGGTGGCATAGTGGCCTAAGGCTTCGGGGCTGTCAACGCTGCAGCCTGGGTTCGATTCCCAGCCAGGAAACTACCCACATACCAAAAAAAAACCAACAAAAACCAAACAAACCAAAAAACAAACAAACAAAATAACAAAAAAAAAAACCAGCTGTTTTTAAATACACTTTTGTTCAGTGCTTATCTTAATGTAAAATAGTGGAAATGAGGTAATAAGTTAGGAAAAAAAAATTACTACACTAAAAATATTATACAAGCCACAGGTTTAATTTTATAATATTTGTAACAGTTTTTTTTTGTTTGTTTGTTTGTTTTTTTTAATGTGGGTAGTTCCCTAGCTGGGAATCAAACCCAGGCCACAGCATTGACAGCTCCGAAGCCTTAGGCCACTACACCACCAGGAAACTCCGTAACAGTTAAATATTGATAATGATGATCATGTATTTAAAGGTTAAATAAAAAAACTACTTGAAAAGAATCAAGAATAAAGACAATGCAGTTATTTTTACTCATTCAAAAACTAAATTGATCAAACAGTCTGGCTACAAATGTATTTATACATTTGGGAAGTTCTAGAAGCATCGTAAATGGATTGTTCAGAAACTGCATAGTGATTGGTAGAAGTGCAGTTTTGGGGAAAAGTTCATTGCTAAGTTCACCAATTATCATTCACTAAGGTGATCTAATTTTGAAGTGTCTCCATTAAGGGTGATTCAAACTTAACAGCTATTGTTTCATAACCAACATTTTGCATTTTTTTACTTGTTTTGTCGCCATTACTGATTATTTTTTGCATACCCCTGAACGACCCAGCATGAACCCCAGGCAACCAATGGGTTAGAGGAAAGTAATCTTTGGAATGCAAAAAATAGGTAGGTAAAACACTGAAAATAGTGCTGAGGCTACTTGATTATCATATGAGGGCTTTCTGGAAAAAATCCAGCCATAAATGTTTGTAGTTTTCATATTACATGGCTGTCCAGACTACATTCTGAACAGCTCTCATCTTAGTCACTGTATCTGATCTTATACGAGTAATATGGTTTTGGAATCTATATACTTTCTTAGATGTTCATTCTCAGGTTCTTAATTTGACTTTTTCATCATTCATATTTAAGATTCTATTGTTTACTATTGTACTTTATATGTTTCTACATGTAGTCCTTTCAGTTTCGGTATTTTTATTTATGGAAGATTTTTATTGTATTTCTATAAAATCTTCGTCTTATTATTTTGCTGGTTAATTACTCTAGGTCACTGTTTGTCAACCTGGATTCAGGAGCCCTATTCAGTTACTAAGGAGAATTTCCAGGATCCTGTGGAGATCTTCAAACAGCTGTTTGTGGGTGGTAGTGATGGTAGAGGCCATGCAAACAGTGGGTTGCGTGACCAGGATGAGGCCAACTCTTTCACCTTTTGGCCCTTTTTCTTTCCGGACCTTAACACTTAACTTTGGTACTTAAAGCAGTTTTGGCTATTCGCTGTGCTCTTAACAGTTGTCCAGTAGTAGCACCTGTAAGATGATGTTAGATGTTTTTGGGATGAGATGTGAGTGTCACTATGTCACAGCAACAACAGAGAAGTTGTGTCAGTAATTTGAAAACAATCTATGTAGTTTTTGAATGTTCTGACCCAATACAGGCAGTTGTTTTAATGTCTAGAAATTAATGTCTTAGCATTTGATCTTTGCCTACTCGTTTAATCTGCATCTAGCCACTAGATTAGTCTTTCAATACATTTTTATTGTTGCTCCCCAGCTGAAAAACTTTTTATCATTCCCAGTCTCTGTGAGATAAATTTAGCTTGGTATCCAAGCATCCCAGCCACCTGGCTCCAACCTTGCCTTTCCAGCCTTATCCCTTACTACTTCCCTTATTTTTGGAATCTTAGTGGATCCTCTCAATATCCCTTTTCTAGCCTCATTTCTTGCTACCTTGTTTCTTCTTAAACCCTTATTTATTATATATAATATGTATTTACATGTAGTATAATATAATGTAACGTAACATTACATTATATCTGACAAGATGTTGACAGACTTATACCCTAGGGAAAATGAAAACCAGCTGATAAAGTAAAGACAGACACATTCCTAAGAGTTGAATGAAAAAGTGTCTTTAGAACAAGGTTTTTGAGAATTGTTTTCTTCGCCTGTATATTGTCTGCTTATCTGTTCTTACTTTTCATCACTGACATTTTGTGTAACCCTGGATAAGTCAGTCTGCTATCTTGTCAAACTATATTGGTCTTCTTTAAAACGGAGTGTTTAAAACTATGTTCCTTTGGGAATTTGTCTGGCATTTTTTGTTATCAAACAAAAATTAAGAATGAAATGCATTCTTTTTTTTTTTTTTTTTTTTTTTAATGTGGGCAGTTCTCTGACTGAGAATTGAACCCAGGCCACAGCGTTGACAGCACTGAAGCCTTAGCCACTACACCACCAGGGAACTCCCTGAAAGCAAATTCTCATAGTCATTTGTCTTAAAAATATCACAGAACACCTCATATCTTGATTTTAATGAAAAAGAAAAGCACAGAGTAGTTTTGAGATTTCAAATTTTAAAAATCAGCCCTATTAGCTATGTTTTTCCTACAATAAAATATGCTTAATTTACATATATAATGGGTCTTGAAAATTTTATGTAGTTGTGTACATACTATTAGAATTAAAGTACAGAACATTTTTATTACCCCCAAAAGTTCCCTTGTACCTCTTTGGAGTCAATCCCCTTTCTCTATCCCCAGTTACTGGCAACCACTGATGTGCTTTCTGTCACTATATTTTGTCTTTTACAGAATTTCATATAGCTGAAATTTTGCAATCTGTTATCATTTGTGATTTTCACTTAGCATAATGCTTTTGAGGTTCATCCATGTTATGTGTTTCAGTAATTTGTTCCTTTTTTTATGAGTAACTTTTTATTCTGTTGAATAAATCACAATTAGTTTATCCATCTACCGGATGATGGGCATTTGGCTATTCTGAATTAAGTTGTTATGAACATTTACATACATGTCTCCCCACAACCACTAACCTGCTTTCTGACTGGATTTGTGTACCTGGTACTGATTTTTTAAAAACTGGGTAGTCTTAATACGTTTTGAGAGTCCTTTATCAGTTAAGTGTTTTGTAAACATTTTCTTCCATAGTGTCTTTTGAAGAGTGAAAGATTTTTTTTATGAAATCCAGTTTATCAATTTATTTTGAAAATTGTTTTTTATCTTTTATAGTATATACTGTTTGTGTCCTAATTAATTTTGCCTAACTCAAGCTCACAAAGATATTAAAAGAAATATTCTACTCACACTTTTGACACCAAATTGTGGGTTTTCTATACTAGGCAGTTTTGACACTACCTAAAGTTGACACAGATGCTACAGATTAAGGGTTCAGTCCCACAAGACTACCCCTGCCCCCCTGCAGATGCCAGTTTCAAGTCCAAACGTCAAGTACTTCTGACTGACCAGTTATAAATGGAGAATTTCCACACCGCCTCGTTGGGTTCGATAATTTGCTAAAACAGCTCATAGCACTTAGGAAAACACTTTAGTTAACTATATTACTGTTTTATTGTAAAGAATACAGCTCAGAAATACTGAAATGGAAAAAATGCTTTGGACAAGGTACGTGGGGCTTCCATGCCCTCTCTGGATTTGTCACCCTTCCCGCCTCTTGATGTGTTCATCAACCTGGAAGCTCTTAGAATTCCATCATTTTGAGTTCTTGTGGAGGTTCCATGACATAGGCATGATTGATTAAATCATTGATCAGTGGTGATGGGGTCAATCTCGAGTTGCTCTCCCCTCCCCAGAATTTGAGGGGTGGGGTTGAAAGTTCCAACCCTCTAATCACATGGTTGTTTCCTCTGGGAACAAGTCACCTTGATAGCATAAACTCAGGTATGGTTGAAAGAGGCTCCTCTCATTCCTATTACTTGGAAAATTACAAGAGGATTAGGAGTTTTATGCCAGGAGCTAGGTAGGGGCAGAAATGAAATACATATTTTCTATTATATCACAGTTTCTTTTATTTTTTCCTAGAAGTTTATAGTTTTAGCTCTTATTTTTAAGTCTGTGATCCCTTAAATTTTTGTGTATAAGGTTGAGGTTAGAATTAAGGTTCATTTATTTGCACAATTGATACCTCTTTTTCCAGCACCATTTGTTGAAAACATTAACCTTTATTGAATTGTCTTGGCATCTTTGCTGAAAATCAATAGACCACACGTGTCGATCTGTTTCTGGACTGTGTATTCTGTTTCATAGATTACTATGTTTATCCTTAAGCAAATACCACAACTGTCTTGATTACTGTAACCATATAGTAGAGATTTCAACTTAATTTTTTATATTTCAAAAATAATTTAGAGAAAATAAATTTTAACTTTAAAACTTCACATTGTCAGAAAATGACATTTTTCAGTAATTGTTAACATTTTATATTCTTATTTTAAAGTTGCTTTAAAGAACATGATCTCTCTTGATTTACTAACAATTTTAGTAATTAGAGTTAGAATTGGCATTAATACCAATATTTTGTAAATGAGGAAGCTGTAAGATTTAAGAGGGCTAAGTTTGAAGTCATGTAATTATAGTGTCCTGAAGCAAAAACTAAAGCCCAAGTGTCATACCTTCAAATTCTACTACACCACACTACTTTCATTTGCTACTGTTCTTTTATGTTGAATATTGGAGAATGAGTGTTTTATGAAAAATTCAATTACTGAACTTTGAAGTGAAGAGCTAAGAGAACAGTGAATCCATTTTTCTTGGTCACCAATATCACAAGACATATTAAGAAGTCAAAACAGGGTTTATTTTTTTCAGTTTGTTTTATAACCGGAATCGGTATTCATGGTTTCATTTTAAATTTAGAAATTCAGGAAAGAGGCAGCAAGATTTGTTAAATTAAAGCTGAACGATTCCTTTTAAAAAACTTGTTTTAAGAATTGAACATATTTCCAAAATGAGAACAAGAAAAATAAATTCTAAATTTTAGACTATTTGTGTGTATGTATTATCTTCTATTGCCAAAACTGCTTTTAGTCCCTTCTGCTCTAAACCCCCACAACCTGAGATCATAGTTAGGAGGGTCTTGCAGGACTACTGGTAAAAGATGACGACAACTGGGGTTTGAATAGTATTGGTGAAAGAAGTGATAACATTTGTAATATATCATGAAGAGCCTATGGATATGCCTATGGATGCATGTATGAGGGGTTGAAGAAAAGGAATCAGTCATGGGTAACTCCTAGTTTTTTCACCTGATCAGCTTGTGGCTATTTACTTGGGGTGGAGAAGAAAGCTTATTGGAAGAGCTACCCAGTGGAGGAAGGGAAATCAAATAGAAGCTATTACAGCCTTTTTACAAGTATTTTTTTTAATTTAAGTTTTGTTTTTATAGAAAGTATTATCATATCTCAGAGTTGGAAGGTAGAGACAAGATGAAAGTACTTATGATTCTACCTTCCTAAACATTAAGTGTTTTGATAGTGTTTACAATCTTTTATTGGGCTTGGTAAACTTTAAAGGCACTCAGCTCTGTTGTAGCATGAAAGCAGCCACAAACAATATATAATAAATGAGTGTGCTTGAGTTCATTTCATTATTTTCAGTTTTCTTCAATCCTTATCTAGAGACCCTGAGATTCTACATACATCTGTAAAAAGCATTCAGGATTTTAGTACTCTGGAGGACTGATAGATGAAACCCGACACTAGTGAAATTACTTTGCAGGCTCCCAGGGTGAAGAGTATGGCTGGGAGGCTACGGAATTGACATGTTTGGCTGGTTGATCCATTAGCTACATGTTAGTATTTAGCTGCACCATAGCATGCTTCATAGTAAATACTACATAATGTGCACACAATTTATTCTACTGAAGGAAGAATTAATAAAAGGTGGTTTGGGGATGAAGAATTGAAAAGAGGAAAAGTATTTAGAGTTATGTCTAGTTATGTCTGTTGTATTAGTGTTTAGACTGACAGTGGAAAATTTATTAGGAAAGAAATTGCTGTTGCAATTTTATTTCTTAGGTCCAAACTCAAATCTGATGCTATAATGAGAACTAAAATGATTTAAATACTTTTTAAGTTTTGGCCTTCTTTCATCTGTGAGATTTCTTGAAAGGATACTGCTGATTTATTTTGTTTCAGATTTTTCACTTGGTATTAATCTTTTAAGAGTCTTTATATGCACTCTTATTTTTAAATGTGTTGATTTTTATTATCAGATGGTTGTAGGATTTCCCTTATACCATTTTTAGGGCAATTCATGTTTTGCTTATTTTAAATTATATTTATAATATATTATTTTTGTAGTCTGTATAAATACACAAAAAAGATGTCATCATAAACTTTTCTAATGTTAGCAGTATATTTAAAACTGGAATATCCTGCAACATTTGGTGAAGAAAGTCAAGATTTTTTTAAAAATAAGATTAGGCAAAATGTGTTTATATATTTGTCACTTCACATTTTTTTCTATTGGATTACTTACATTTTTATTGTTGATTTCTTGAACTTACGTATGATGACTACAAATTCTTAGTTATATGTGCCATTTGTATTTTTCTCCATGTTTTGGCTTGCCTCATTATTTTCTAAATGGTGTCTTTTGATAAGTAGGAATTTAAATTTTTGAATTCAAACTTAATGTTTGTTCCCTGTGACTAGTGGTTTTACTTGTAGGTTTATAATCTACCTCAAATTAATTTCTGTAGTGGTATGAGATAAAAGTTATTTTTTTTTCCTTATGAACAATAATAAATAGACTTTGCTTTACTTCTCAATTATGTTTTGACTATAACATTATAAAATGGTTAGTTCCCCAGTATTTACATGGTTACCTAGCTCTTGGTCATAGAATCTGTGCTGCTGGAGTCAGAATTGTAAATTTGTTTGTTCAGGATCCAGTTAACGTGGCCTTGTTTTGTGGCCATAGAATATATTCCTAACCTGTTTAGCCATTTGGTTGATTTGTATTGTTTTTCTGAAGTAAGAGAGTATAGAATAACTTCATTGTGCTACCAAAAGCAGCATTAGAACATATACCCTACATGATAATTCAGTACATCATTAACATTTTAAAGGATATTGTATTAATAGTAATGCAGTACCTAATGTGGCATGCTCATATTAGTTTTTATACCTTACTAAAAATAAGCAGAAATAACATTAATTCTAGTAAATATTAGGAAATAATTTTCCTGAATTTTGTGTAGAGTGGACACTGTAAAGTTAATTTGTTGTTAGGTTTTGTGGGTAAATGATGATAATTATAGAAATATAAGATAGCAAAATTCTAAATGTAGATTGGCATATGCTGATGTGGATATATAAACATTAAATAAACAAAGTCATTGACTTATATTTCTGAAATATATGAGGTCTGACAAGTTCGCAAACTTGTATCTGCGCGTTTACGTTAGCAGCACTGTACAAACAACTCGGTAAGGTTTCATAATCTTGGTGCATCTGTGTTTCATCACTGTGTTCATACTGACATGTGGCAGTATCTTGCTGAGTGGTGTTCATTATTATTGTTTTTGTGTGCCGTCGCGAGAATGTCAGAGCTTGAATTACAGCAATGAACAAACATTAAATTTCTTGTTAAACTTGGTAAGAGTGGAAGTGAAATTAGGGACAATTCCAAGTTCATGGGGATAATGCCATGAATAAAATGGCAGTGTATCAATGGATTAAAAGTTTTTCTGAGGGGAGAGAAAGTATCACCGATGAAGAGAGGTCAGGGTGGCCATTGACGAGCATAACTGACGAAAACATTGCAAAAATTTGTCGAATTGTTCATCAAAATCGTCGGCTCACTGTAAGAAGCATATCAGACCAAGTAAACTGTGATAGAAAAATGTTAGGAAAATCTTAACTGAAAATCTTGGCATGAGAAAGGTGTGTGCAAAAATGGTCCCAAAGGAGCTCATTGATGAACAAAAGCAAAGGAGAGTTGAAGTTTGCCAAGACCTTTTGGAGAGGCAAGACAGTGTTTTGGGACCATGTTATCATTGTGATGAAACATGGGTGTACCAATACGACCCTGAAACAAAGCATCAAATTGCACAGTGGATGTCAGCCAATATCTCCATAACCAAAAAAGCTCCGTCAGTCCAAATCAAGAGTTCAAATGGTGTTGTTAACCCTTTTTGATATCAGAGGGATTGTTCATTATGAATTTGTACCAACCGGACAGTCAACCAAGTTTACTATTTGGAAGTGCTGAAAAGGCTGTGTGAAAAACATGAAAACAACTTGAACTTTTCACCAACAACTCATGGCTCTTGCATCACAACAATGCACCAGCTCACACAGCACTGTCTGTGAGGGAGCTTTTAGCCAGTAAACAGATAACTATATTGGAACACCCTCCCTACTCACCTGATCTGGCCCCCAATGAATTTTTTCTTTACCCAGAGATAAAGGAAATATTGAAGACATTTTGATGACATTCAGGACATCAAGGGTAATATGACAACAGCTCTGGCGTTGGTGCACTGCTTCCCAAGGGGAGTACTTCGAAGGTCACCGTAGTAATATTCAGCAATGAGGTATGTAGCACTTTTTCAAGGATGAGTTCGTGAACTTAATTGTCAGATCTCCTAAGTATTAAACATCAGTTATCTTTTAAGAGACTGAATTTGAATTATATTACTGTGGTAGCATTTGTGCCAACCTTCAGTTAATCATTATTTTGTTGATTATGTTTGCTTCAAGATGACTCATTTTTCAGGGAGATTTATTGCAACATTGCATATTTGCTGCAGGAAGCCTGGACGGAAATGGAGCATCAGATCATTAGTGACTTTTTTCTCCAATCTTTATTGTACCAAGTGTTATTAAAGTTAATTATTTTTTGATAACTGAATTCTCTATAGAACCTAGTATTTCATTAACCAAATGTTATGGGATCAGTTACTCCTTTTCCATTGCAGACAAATGTGTCTGTGATGATTGCTTAAATATTAGTCATGCTTCATATTATACTTGTATTCCATTTAGATCAGGCATGTCCAATCGCCGGCCTAGGATGGCTTTGAATTCAGCCCAAAACAAACTCTTAAAACATTATGAGATTTCTGTGAACCCCCCCTCCTTTTTTTAAAAGCTTATCAGCTATTGTTAGTGTTGTGTATTTTTTGTGTGGCCCAAGACACTTCTTCTTCCATTGTGGCCCAGGGAAGCCCAAAGGTTGGACACTGGTGATTTAGAAGAACATTTTATTTTTATTAAGTTGAGTATTGTAATTGAGAATTTTTGAATCTTAGAGATTTGAGATTGAACCATGCTTATAAAATTTACTAGATTTGGAAGCTTGGGCAAATTACTTAACTTCTCTGAGTCTTAGTTTTCTCATTAATGAATTGGGGTAAAAAATAGTTACCTTGCAAGATCTGGATTTAAAGGACATATAAAAGAATATCTTAATTCAGTGTAATATTGTTGTGATCATCACCTGCTGACATTAGCTTACAGTAAACATTGAGGTTAGGGATTCCAGTCATTTAACCCTCCTCTCTCCAAGTTCTAACAGATAAAAACAATGGACACAGCATTAAAGCAGATGCTCCCATCTCATTCTAAAATTCAGGCTCTCTGATAATACTAAAATTGAGAATACAGCATGGATCTATGGACAGGTTGGGAGTTGGCTGCTATCCTTAACAAATCCTCAACTATGGGGCGATTTCAATCTGCTGTGCCTACTTTGAATTCGCTTATCTGGCACCTAGCTGAAAGATTACAGGCCTGCTTTACAGAACTAGTTATCAGCCCAGTAAGGAGCCTGTATGAGTGGAAAAGAGGGAAAGCAGCTTTGTTTTCTATGCAGTGCCTCATTCCTTCTTTTTAAAAATGAGTTTCAAGGAAAGCTTTGGATTCTAACCCAATGAATTAATAGCTCTTACTCCTCTCCAAGAGGAAGTAATAAGTTTGTGGAGTAGAGAGACTTGAAGCTTTCTATAATACCTAATACAATAGTCACCCCTGCCTCCCGCCCAACTCCTCACTCTGTTGGAAAAAGAAGGGAAGCCCCATTCTTTATCTTTATAATGTGAGATTAGTTTGAGTGACTCCCTACTTAGAAAAAAAAATTTTCACTTGTTAATGTAAAGTGTTTCTATAGGCTATAGAATAAATACGAGCAAGAGCTATACAAAAATGAAAAGCAACCACACACTAAATAAATGTTGGCTTACTTCAGTAAGTAAATTCTGTCTTTTTAACTTATTAATAGAAGAATTATTGATGGTGAAGAAAACTCAAAATAGATAAACACAGGCAATAAAATCACAAGTCATTTTTGCCAGGAAGTGATAAAGAGTTCTGTTTGCAAAGATATATTTAGGACATCTACTTAACCAAATAATGTAATATTTTTAAATGAAAATTTCCATCAGTAAATCAAAAAGAGTCTTTAAAAAGAAAGGAAGGTAAGTAGTATAAATTCAATACAAACTATAAGTCTTTTCAATAAATGAGTGATTTTAAATATATAGGCATTCTAGTATGAATATTTTACCTTAAAAAACAAAATTTTGAAAGTAATCATTTACTGGCACTTCAGAAGAAACCTGTGAACATGTATCAGAATAGTGGATAAATTTTAGTTACGCCATTAAGTGTATCACTAGCTATCAACAAAGATTACCATTCTGGAACTTTAAGAGGTGCCTACCCACACCCCACTGCCACTCCTTAGCCAGGATTTATAAGGTAGAATTAGAGGAATAATATCTGTGCTTGTAATTTGAATACATGCACTTGTAATAGGATAGTGGGCTCTAGAGAGAGTCACGGTGCCTGATTGTAAATCCAGGCTCTCACAATTACTAGTTTATATCCTCAGGCAAATTACTTAATCTTTCTGTGCCTCGTTTGTAAAGTGGGGATAACACAGGTATCTAGTTCATAGGGTTGTTGCAAGGATATAATTAGGTTATTAGTGACTTTAGTAGAACTTTAGAAACCAGTTTGGTACAGGGTAGGTGGTTAATGGGAAATGAAAATGCCAGAACAGCTTACTCCTACCAGAGCTTTCTTGTGAGAGCTAGAGGAAATCTGACTTAAAATTGAGCATTAATTTTTTGAGTTGATAGAAATGTGACTATATTTATATGCTGAGGTCAGACGACCAAGAGATAGGTCAGATGTGGGAGAGGCATGTATGATGGACATAAAGTTTCTGCACATGGGGAGTTCCCTTGGTGGTGTAGTGGCTAGGTTTTGGTGCTGTCAAGGCTGTGGCCTGGGTTTGATTCCCAGCCAGGGAACTACCCACATTGGGGGGTGGGGGGGAGTTTCTACACGTAATAGGGGATATGCTTACAGGGCACTGGAGAAAGGATTAGTACTTAACCAAAGAGACACTGAGTCTGGAGAAAAGGAGATAAGGATGTTAATTTGGGGAAGGGTATTCCTACCTGAAGCCTGCTATTTTCTCTTTGAAAGAGGAGTTGAGGACACATTTTGAGGGTAAGTATGAGATAGAAGTGGTAGAGTTAAAGACTGGAAGAGAGTTGTGAAGATTTGAAATAGTTACTATTACTGAGAGTAATGGGAATGGGAGTTTACTTGGGTTATATAGAGACTCAGATGAATTTGATGGCCATGGATTTTGTTGTGGTATCTGTGGAGGCCCCTGGCTTTCTCTGCAGTACTCTAACATTAGTGGGGCGAGAGTTGAGAAAAAAAAGAACGGTGTGAGAAGAACCAGGGACCAAAAGGTGAAGGTATTGTAGTGAGAGATGATGTATCTTGGGGGTCTAGGCTGGACAGGGAAAGAATTGAAGCCAAGACAAGGTTGATATTGATAGGTAGGGAGAAAATGAAGGAGCATACTATCAGAAGTTTCCAGGAAGTTAAGGAGTAAAGAGTAATGGGGAAAACGTGTGAAAGAGCTAAAGGATAAGAACTGATGGTTATAGGCCAAAGAAATGAATTTAAGATTTCAAATGAGTAACTTGTGGGTAGTAAGGTCTAGAGTAGAGTGGTCATAGAGGTAGGTTATTTGATTGCGAATTGGAGATAAAGACCATTGTAATTTGCTATCTCCTCTCTCCTTGAAATAAGAATTTTAGAGGTAATTATGATCTTTGCTACACACATGGCTATAGGCAGCAATCTTTTGTGAATTCAGTATAGTTACTTATATAGGTAAATGTTAATTTGTGATTTTCAAGCAAATTTAATTCATTCAACAAATACATACTGAATTCTTATTTGGTGGTCGTTTTTTTGGGATCAAAAGCTATTTCTCTAGATGAAAAGGGAGTTCCAGAAATTGTGGCACTAATTCAGACTCAAGTTTTTCTTTCTCGAGACAGTAATCCTCAAGTGCAGCAGTTTGGCTCTAAATATCTTAAGAGTTCTAAATTCATACCTAAAAGAATGTTTTAAAATTTTTCTGGCATTTTTAGAGTTTTTGCAGATATGTGATAATATTGGTATGGCTTTTATTGAATCTTTGGTGGGAGAAAATAGCACATAAAGCAAAGGACTGAAATTTCCAGTGCTTTGCAGGAGAATGTAGGGGAATACGCAGAAATGAGGGCCCACCCACCAGCTGCAACAGCATAGTTTATTCCGTGTCTTTGCCACTTCCCCTATTTTCCTTGGATTATCTGCTGTTTTCTCCTTGAGATGACACAGATTGAGGAAATGAATTGCATCCTTTAATTGTTGACTACAACAGCAATATGGCAGTGGTACAGTATTTCCCAGTTTCCAAGTTTGGACGAAGACAGTCTTTAGATGTATGACTTAAAGTTCAAAGTTTATATAAAGAAATCCCTTTAAATGATACCTGTATCCTAATTTTCATCAGTAAAATTGAATTTCTGAAGATTCTGTGAACTGTGCTGGTTTTCAGAATGGTTTTTTTGGGCTGCATCCTAACTAGGAATTTTAACTATGAAAACATGCCCATCAAAATCTAGCTATTTAATTAAATGAATATGTAATAATAATGAACATTTATTGAGCACCACTGTGTATCAGATCTTGTTTCAAATACTTAACATGTAATGACTCTATCTTCACAATAACCTTATAAAGGAGCTAGTATTATCCCCATTTTACAGATGAGGAGACTAAGGTTTGGGTGAAAAATAACTTGCCTAAGATCACACAACTAGGCTTAGTGTGTATCAATTTTTAACTTGGTTTATGAGAACTTAAGACTATTAAACCTTTAAAAACTTAAAATATAAGTTACAAATATGCTGTAATAACACTTTCCATAAATATCATTTATGGGTAAGGTTTTTTATTTTTTCCTTCATAGTCCAGTAGACATAATTTATCTTTCCATGTATGGTAGCCTTTTTTGTTTATCACAAGATCTGAAATGAAAATCTTTTGCATCTCCATTATATGCAGTATCATTTTCCTGAACTTAAATAAATTGTTGTTATTAAGCAAACCAAATGTCTTGACATAGATGTAACTAAAGTTAACATAACAAAGTTCATCTGAATGTTATATAGATTTTATTTGTAGCACAATGATAGTATCATTGCCTTAGGAAACAATTGTACAGGGTGACTATAAAGTCTAGAATCACAGGTTAACATTATAAACCATTTTTATGTATATTTATTTGTTTCCTGACTTTATAGCCATTGTGTATTTTATAGAAGCTTTTTCTACATGTTTTGGTGTGTTTTAATTACCCAGAAATAAAGAGAGAAAAAAATCAGAACAGAGGTGGATACTATTGTGCCATGTATTATGGTCAGAAAAAGGCCTGGACCCCAACAGTTTGTTAGGGAAAGATTCCCCTATAACAACTATATGATGATGGCAATAAAAATAAATAATAACATCATCTAATATTTATTTAGAGTTTACTGTATTAGATATAGTGCTAAGCACTTTATCTGTGTTTATCCTTTTTAATCCTCATGGTATAGTCTATGAGATAGATAATGTCTGTCTTTTAAAAAAAAAATTAGAAATCAGAGTTTTAGAGCTACTAAATGACTGGAGAAGCTGTGTAACTGAACCTAGTTTGGTCTGAATCTCTTCTCACTCTGCTATATGACAAGGGTTGGCAAACTTTTTCTGTAAGTGTGGCCAGATAGTAAATATTTTAGGTTTTGTGGGCAGTATTACTAAATTCTGCTCTTTTTGTAAAATAGCCATAGTCCATACCATAGAAGAATGGGTAGGAATGTATTCTGATTAAACTTTACTTAATGGAATTTCATATAATTTTTGTGGATCCTGAAATACTATTCCTATTTGTTTTTCAGCTTTGTAAAAATATAAAAAGTCATTCTTAGTTTATTGGCCCTACAAAAACAGGTGATGGGATTAGATTTGGCCTCGGGCACTAGTTTGCTGACCCCTGCTGAGTGGCTTGTTGCAATTGTTCTTTTCTTCCACCAGGGATAACAAAAATGGGGAATCCTCCTAATGCTTTTTAAGAATAAAGTAGTATTATTAGGTACAATTACAAGTTAGAAATGAATCTAGGTAAATGTTCTTTTGAGCAGGTCTCATGAAATGCTAAAAGTATGAGACCCTTTATTATTTTATTTCTTCCCATTACCTACCATATGATTTTAAAAATCATAAATACTCAATTCTTAATCATTCCTATTAAATTGTCATTTGTTCTGGAATCATTAAAAAAACCTGATTCTAGGCTTTTGTGTGTGTGTGTGTGTGTATATATATATATATATGGTGCTGAAGTAACTTGATTCTTCTGGTAAGAGAAAGGTGTTGGAAATATAATGAAAGGTTCTTAAAAAGGATGATTCATGCGGAATACAAAATTGGCATCTTAGATTACAGTTGCTCAATTATAAACTTGACTTTGTTGAGTGAATTTCGTATAAGTTTGGCTTATGTGCAACAAAAAATACTTCCAGATGTGATCACTGATAGATGATTTTGAATTAAAATGCTTAATGAAGACTTTTAGTATTGACAAATCAACACTAACAAAAATCTGTCCCTACACATAGTGAAGTTTCTCAGCAAACATTTATATTTTAATTGGTAAGTAAAAGGGATACATTAAACTAAATTAATTTCAGTTTGACCAGTAACAACTGTAGCTGTAGGTGGTGTTGAATTAAATGATCCTTAACAGGGACTATATGGTTGGTGGTGTCAGTTTTCCTGGCTTGACTAATCAACAATAAGCACTCAATAAGTGTTTGATGTTAAATTCTCTGTGGTGTGGCCTGAATCAGTGGGCACTCAAATGGAGGAATCAAAAGATCTGTTAGCACAAATGGAAAGGTTCTTTTTAAGAATTGTCAGGTTGAATGGATCAGTCAGATTCTAGACAGAAATGAAGAAATTATTTGCATTAATAGTATGTTGGAATCATTTAGTGGTTGACTATTGCCTGGAGTATGAATACAGTTTTCTTTGGGGTAGGATTCAAAGCCTTACATAATTTGGCCCCAGCCTTCCTTTCTGGCCTTGGTTTTCTTCTCCAGTGGTAACAAATTGTAGTCAACCTTTATTATTCACTCATTTATCCACAAATATTTTCCCACTTTGGAATGTTGTTGTTTATCTTTTCTGCCTAGCCAGGTTTTGCTTGGACTTTAAGACCTGAATCATCTCTTTTGTTTCAGTAGGACCAGTCTTGTCCATTACGAGCTTTTTTTCCTTCTAAATTCCTAACATTGTCTCTGTCACTTTGGTAGTTTAACTCTTAATACTGCTTTGTGACATTTCTTATTAAAATGTTTCATACTTGCTTTTATTACCCCAGCTAGATGTAAAACTACTTGAGAATACAGACCATATCTTGTACTTGTTTTGATATATCTTAGAACTTGGGAGAAAAGTTAAACCTTAATGAATTACACATATTTATGTGTATGGAAATTTTTTCTAAAATGCATTCTTTCTCCTTTCTTTTTCTTCTTTACCTTTTATTTTGAAATAATTTCAAATAATAGAAAAGTTACAAGACTAGTACAAAGAACTCCTGAATTTCAAATAATAGAAAAGTTACAAGACTAGTACAAAGAACTTCTGAATATTCTTCACTCACATGCACAATTGTTAACATTTTGCTACATATGTTTTATCATTCTTTCTCTACATGCATTTTTTTTTCCTACTGAACTATTTGAGAGGAAGTTGCAAATAAAACGCCATTTATCCCTAAATACTTCAGTGTACATTTTCTAAGAATAAGGACATTCACTTACACAAGTGTCATACAGTGATGAAAATCAGGAAATAAACATTTGTACAATACTATTTTTAAGTCTTCAGGTGTTACTTAAATTTCACCAGTTTGTTCCATACAGCATTATTTTTCCTCTTGCAGTTTAGGATCATGCATTACATTTAGTTTTTGTGCTTCTTTAATCTGAAACTGAACCATCCTGAGTTGTTTTTATAATATTTGTTCTTTTATGGCATTATCATTTTTTAAGATTACCAGTCACTTCTTTTGTAGAATGTCTCTCAAATTGGGCTTGTGTGATGTTTCATTATGATTAGATTTAGGATATGGATTTTTGGCACATCTACTATGTAAGTAATGTGTGTCCTTGGAGTACATCATTTAAGGGGGCACATGGGAGACTTTTTATTCCATTATTTATGATGATTTCTTTGATCACTTGATTTAAGTGGTTCTTTTTCTTAACAGAGCCCATGGGCTCTTATACAGTGGAACCACTTAATTTATAACAAATTTCTGAGGGCATTACCTACATTAACTTGAGGGATATCAACTGGTATTTAATTTGATAAGTAATGAAATTTGAATAATAGTGAATTCTAGTAGTCACTGGTGAGTTTGAATAGCCCAGTGATTAAGACAGGCCTGGGCATTTATCCAAACACATATTAAGGATTACTATAAAAGTTACAGTAATCAAAAAAGTGTGGTGTTGGCAGTCTAATAAACTGAAAAAAAAATTTTAAAACAAGTATTTGGCATATGATGAAGGTTGTATTTCAAATTAGTAGGAAGAAAAATGATTAGTTATATTTGGGGAAAATATTTAGAACCAATTTGTACATGTCACACTCAGTTGCAAAACACTACTATCTTTTCTAGCTAGTCTGAGCAGAAAGGAATTTATTAAGAAGACTGGATATGGGAAAAAGGCTATAGGCTTTATTTCCAAGAATTAAAAGAAGGAAAAAAATATTACTGGCCTGGATTCAAATTTTGGACCTACCATTCTTTGGTTATGTGACCTTTGGCTTAACCTTTCTCTAATAAGCAGATATTTTAAATACCCTTTTGTAGGTCAAAAACTTTTGCATATTGACAGTTTCATGTAGTTCTATCTAATAATTTTAGATTTGTGAAGGTAAAATGAGACAGTGCATACAGCACTGAAAAAATGTTCAATGCACATTAGCACTATATTTATTGTTATTTTTAATATAGTTCTATAAAAATACTGTAAAAGTATATCAGCATGGTTATTGATTACATCCTAAAATGAAATTGTTTTTGAGTTGTGTATATATAACACCTTCTCTATCTGATACTATCATTTGTAGTTTTATATAAATAATTTTTAAACATAACCAAACTTTTTGTAAATACAAACAGTGCCAAAAAATGTATGCACATTTTAAGAAAGGAAGAAGCTGTATTAAAATTGTAATACTCAGTATGTACTAATAACAAAAGATGAATACAAGTCACATTTGACTTTTGCAATTACAAGAGGTACTCAAAGTGGTTACCATAAGCGTCCAGACACTTCTGATTACAGAGAAATAACTACTGCTTAAACAGTGGTGATCAAAGTGTTCACTTGTATTACTTCTGCACATGCCGTTTCAATTTCTTCATGAAGTACCACCAGTATAGTCGATTTTCTTCGATACACCACATCTTTTAAGGTCCCCCATAGGTATAGAAGTCAAGGAGTGTTAAGTCAGGAGAACATGGGGGAAACTCAAAACAGCATTCTTAAATTTCAAATGTCACTTCAAAATGGTCTTGCACTCCTCAAATGACAACCATGCTTCTGCCATTTTCTTTGACTGTCTTGCCTGTTGCATGGTGATGCTAGCATTCATTTGATTATCTCCATTTTTTGAGCAAACATCATACTATACATTGCTACTGTAATTCAAATTCAACTTTGAAAAGTAATACCTAGATATATCTCTTAAAACATGTATACATTTTTTTGACACCCACAGACATAAATATATGTATACATACAACCTCCAAATATATATTAATATCAGGTATAACTAATTTTCACATGAATAATTTAAAAAATATTACTGATACCTCAAGGTGATTGAAGTGTCTCATGGAGGTTTGCCACTCCACTGAATGATATTGGAACCTATGCTCTGACTTCTTATGTCTTGTTAAAATACTTTTCTTATTGGTGAGCAGTTCTTTCTTACCTTAGCTTTACCTGAACCACTTCTTAATTTATTGCTTTTTATTTTCTGTGAATTGGAAAACAAGATTACTTTTGTTTGTACACAGTTCTAATAAACTTAGTTAAGTAACTTATGAGGGCTAATAAGAGGTTTTCATACTTTGTACTTCATTGTTTCATAACTTTATAGACTCTGTCTTGGGCATCTTCTGGTTCTTCGTTTAGTTCTGGTTGGTGGAGTTAAAATAAATTACCTCTTTCTGAATTTAAGTAGTGAACTTGTAATTTTTTTTTTTTTTTTTTTTAGTTTTAGACTATTGTATTTGATTTGCAGCTCTTATTTGTAAGAAGATTTCCCTCAACTTAAATGTTGCACTACAGATTTCTAATGAAGATTCCTCTGAAAATAGCAGTGTTTGGAAATAGGCATGCTTTGATATCAACACCTCCTAAAGTTAGACATCAGTGTTTGAGAGCCTGCTTTGTGATGGCAACGCAGATTTTCTATTTCATGTCCAGTAGGCAAATACAAATTATGTTTGTAATCTACCACTTTGATTTTCAACCCACGTTTGTGTATTTATTCTGTTTACTCTTCCCATTCACCCTGGGAGCACGGTCTTATTTTATTTTCTAAGTAGAGAGGTTCGTGATTTGTTTGAGAATATAAGATTAGTAAATGATAAAGTGAGTGTTCATATTTTGAGGTAAACTTTTCATCCTCATACCTATTTTGAAACTTACATAGTTAGGCCTTATTTCATTTAGTACGGGAAGTTTTTAAGGTACTACTTTTGAATATCTGCTTGTAATCACAGAACTAAGATTTATATTTCAGATTTTGTATTTGCAGTTGTTAAATGTTTTCTTTACAATATATTTTATTTTTTATTATGTATTATTTCCTTTTTTTTTAAACCATTTTATTGTAGAACTACAACAGGTACAGAAAACGACACAACAAGTATATAGCTTAGTAAATTATGAATGAACACCCTTATAACAATCCAGAACAAGAAATAGAATTTTGTCAGTCCAGAAGCTCCTACATATATACATCCCAATCACAGTCTATTTTTTCAAATTATCTACCAATCCTGACTTTTGTAGCAGTCACTCCCTTTTTTCCATATGGTTTTTATCCCCTAAGTGTCCATCCATAGGCAACAGAGTTTAGTCTCATTGCCTTCTCTGAGTTTTTAAAATGCATCTTTATTATGATCTGATTGTAAAAAGAATGAGGCATTATAAAAATAAAAAATATAGTCACTAATATTGTGATAGTACCACAACCAGAGTGTGGATTCCATAGGCATAAGAGCCCTGCTGAAGTCAGTCGCACCTCGTGGCATCAGCCCCCTCAAAAATGGCTTGTTCACTGTAGTCATGATCATTTCCTCACAGCCATCCTCCCTGAGGGTCAAACCTACCCACTCACATGCCAACAGCAATTAAAGCTTAACTATAACAGGAGAGCACACACATCCCATACAAGGACACCCCTGGAGCACCCGGCTGAACAGGTGAACAGGGAGACTACATCACTGGGCCTCACAGAACACCTACTAATGAGCCTAACTCTGTCAGAAATGGGAAATATAGCAGATCTGCTGCATACATAGAAACAAACACAAGAAGCAGCCAAAATGAGGAGACAATCATGTCCCAAATGAAAGAACAGGATAAAACTCCAGAAAAAAAACTAAGCAAAATGGAGGCAGAGTTCAAATCACTGGTTATAAGGATGCTCAGTGAACTTAGGGAAAGAATAAATGTCTCAGTAAAAACTTCAACAGAGAGATAGGAAACATAAAAAGGGAGATAGAAAATATAAAAAGCACCATTCAGAAATGAAGAATAAAATAACTGAAATGAAAAATATATTAGATGGAATCAGCATCAGGTTAGATGAAGCAGAGGATCAGATCACCTATTTGGAACACAAGGTAACAGAAAACACCCAATTAGAAGAGCAAAAAGAAAAAAGAATTTTTAAAAATGAGGATAGATTAAGGGACCTCTGGGACAACATCAAGAGTAACAGCATTTGCATCACAGGGTACCAGATTAAGAAGAGAGCAAGGGATTGAAAACCTATTTGAAGAAATAATGATTGAAATCTTCCCTAACCTGGCAAAGGAAATAGAATACAAACCCAGGAAGTGCAGAGTCCCAAACAACATGAACCCAAAGACACCTACACCAAGACACATCATAAGTAAAATGACAAAGCTTAAACGCTTTTGTCTCTTTAAAGAGAGTCTCTTTAAAGCAGCAAGAGAAAAGCAGTTAGTTACCTGCAAAGGAACTCTCATAAGACTGTCAGTTGATTTCTCAACAGAAACTCTACCAGAGGAATTGGCATGAAATATTCAAAATGATCAAAAGCAAGGACCTACAACCAAGATTACTCAGCAAGGCTATCTAGAATTAGAAGCAAGATAAAGAACTTCCCAGACAAGAAAATTGCTGAAGGAGTTCATCACCACCAGTATTACAAGAAATGTTAACCAGTGTTACAAGAAGTATTACAGGGACTTCTTTGAGAAGAAGGAAAAAAAATATGAATAATGCAAAGAAAAAATTCTTACTGACAAAGGCAAACACATAACAAAAGCAGTGAATCAGTTAACACTAAAGCTAGTACAAAGGTTAAAAGGCAAAAGTAGGAAGATCATGTCTAATTACAACAGTAGATCAAGGGATGTATGCAGACACAAAGAATAATAAATAATGACAACATAAATGTGGAGGAAGTAAGTAAAAATGGTAATTAGTGATTTTAGAATGTGTTTGAACTTAAACGACTATCAACTTAAAATAGACTGCTGTAAACATAGCTAGGTATATATGAAGCATATGGTAATTACAAACCAAAACTCTTACTAGAGATATACAAGAAATAAAGAGAAAGGAATCTAAACACAACACTATAGAAAGTCATCAACATACAAGAGAAGAAAGCAAGAGAATATGAAAAGAACGGGGAACTACAAAACAATCAACATAATAAAATGGCAATAATTACATACCTATCAATAATTAACTTTAAATGGATTAAAAGTTCTAATCAAAAGGTGAATGGATAAAGAGGTGCTACATATATATAATTGAATATTACTTGGACACAAAAAAGAATGAAATCATAACCATCTGCGACAACATGAATGGACCTAGAGATTATTATGCTAAGTAAAATAAGACAGAGAAAGACAAATATCATATGATTTCACTTGATATATGAAATCTAAAAAACAAAATAAATGAACCAGCAAACTCCTGGTGGATGGAGAGAACAAACTGATGGTTGCCAGATGGGAGAGGGTTTGGGGGGGCTAGGTCAAAAAGGTGAAGGGATTAAGAAGTGCAAATTGGCAATTATAAAATACAGGGATATAAAGTACAGCTTGGGAATATAGTCAGTAATATTATAATAATTATATATGGTATCATGCAGGTATACAACTTACCAGACCATTGTGTTAGTTATAGAAGTAAATGAAACCAATACAATATTGAATGGCAACTATAATTAAAACAATTTTTTTTTTTTTAAGTCAATGGATAATTACAAGAAACAAATCCAGGGATGATTACTGATGGCCTCAACCCTTCAAAAGAATAAAGGTCAGGGTCATCCAACCAAGCAAAAACCACAGTCATCTCAGGTGCTTGCCACGGGCAAAGGGAGTATTAGTAGGCAATGGATGGCAGTAGTTTTAAAAACAAGCACTAAGAGAGTGCCTACCTGCAAAAGCATTAACTTGATTGTTGTAATTCTTTCTTGGTTATGAATAAGTTTGTTTCTGTATATTTTATGTTACTTAAATTTACATAAATGTTAAAAAAAAATAAAAGATTTGACTTTAAAACTCCAATTATATGCTACTGAGAGTTAAAGTACTAAATTATCAGTAGAGGTGAGGCTTCTAAGAGTTTAGGAAAGGAAGAGTTCGGTGTTGAATAGAGTAAAAGAAAGAACTTCATGGAGGTGAGATCTATAGTGTTTCAGACCAGAAAGTGAACTGAAGGAGCATTATCTGCAGAACAGTGAGGAAGTTGGCTTGGATGGAGTCTTATGTTGATAGGAACTGGAATAGTTCAAAAGTATCTGAACCAGTGGGTTAATTACTTCTGTGTTTTGTAATAAAGTTCAGTTACTGCATTTAAAGTATGATGTGCCTACAGGGGTCATTTATTAAGTATTATTAAATAACTCGGATATTTAAAATCTTCATGTAAAAGATTATTAGAGACATTGAACTCCTTATCCTTCTAGAAAGGTTGTATTCTTTCTCATCGAAACATGAAATTTAAGTTGTATAACTGCTCCGGTACTGCCTAGTGTGTTCCTAATGTTCTGACTAGGGTAAGATTTACCCTTTGTCTTGATGGGTAGTATAAACTTAGGCTCTCAGCGAACAGTAATATTTTCATCTGCGATACATAATAACCCACTTAAAAATGGTACATAAACATATATAATGGCTTTCTTTAGTCATTGTGGTACTTTGGGGATTTTTGGATCATCTGTTAAGATGATGATGTTTTACTGTTTTAATGTCTTAATGAAAAATTTCTAATTTAGTGCATATTTTACTTACAAAGTAATATATGGTGTTTGAAATTTGAGCTAGTGTATATTTGAAGTCATCTTTAGTGAATTAAATATTAGACTTCCAGCTTTACATTTCAGTACCATTTAAAATTTTATTTAATTGCTTCACATTTTAAAGAGAAGGAAGGGAAATGTTAAAAATAGACTCTGCAGTGAATGTTTTTAGCTACATATATATGCTGTAGCATAAGAAATCAGAATATTTTGTAAATATTTGAGACTGTTTTGGGGGTCATTTTTAGAAAGCTGCTCTTCCCCAACAAGTTGCTGCTAAACTTCTTAATTTTTTACTTATTAGAACTTTTTTCTTCTTGTTTAACAGATATATTGATATCACCTTGACATACATTTACTTATTATACATTATTTAGTATAGTAAGGCAGATAATTATTTCTTTTATGCATTTCTGTACCTTTATAACATTTTCTAGTGTTTTATCTAGGGCATTATTGTACAATTGTATTGTTCAAGGTTTAGGAATAGAAAAGCTTATCTGCAGATATTTTTTAAGTAACCACTAGAGAAAGAGGAGTTGGCAGTATTATGTAGTAGTAAAGCACTTGAAGAGGAGTTTGGAGGCCTGTGTTCTAGTCCTGGCTCTGCCCTGTGTTATGTAACCTCGGAAGTCAGTATCTGCATTCTCATTTGGCTTATGTAATCTCCAAATCACCTTCTATAATTATATCATTTTGTGCCATGGTTTTGCAAACAAAGAGCACGTTACTATAAAGAAGAATGAAGTGTTGGAATACCTCTGCTTCAGGTGTAAAAATGTTAAAATCCTATAGCTTCCCCCCTTTTAACGTAAACTTTAATTGAAATATAGCACACGAACAGAAAAAACACACAGATCATACATAACACAGATGACAAAACATTACCAGAATCCCAGAAGCCCCTTGTTGACTCCTAGTCACTCCTCTTCCTCCCCTAAGGGTAACTAACTGTTGTCTTTACATCCAACACCATAGATTACTTTTAGCTTTTTAAGAAATCATTCCATATGACTCCTTGTGTCTGGCTTTTTCTCAACATTATTTTTGAAGATTTGTGAAGTTGTAGTTCATTTTCTTTGCTGTGTGGAGTTCTTTGTGGAAATATACAGTTGATTTATCCAAACCCCTGTGTGATAAAGAAAAAAAGAAAAACTGAACTATATTAAGGGGAAAAGAGATAAATTGAACTACATTAAACTTAAGAACTTCTCATGATTTTTAATCTTAAGTGATTGAATCTTTCCAATTCATACTTTTATTCATACTGTTTAAATGTCTCTTTAAGTTACAAAGGGGAACTTCAACTTAGTTAAATTAGCCTAATGTCTCCCTTTTTTCTTTTCCCCAGCAACCGTATGAATTTTGCCTTTACTGCCTTTACTGGAAGAAAGGAATAGTTTGATCATTGTTTTAATAGCATGAAAAAACTTTAGAAGCATACATAGAAAAGATTAATAAGGGCAATCATTTAATAGCTTCTGAAATTTCAGTTCTAGGACAGGTAGAAGGATTGCAATTTTAATTCAGATTTTGCAACTAGTTAGAAGGTACTTTCATGATTTCTTAAAACTAGAATAGAATTAGGGGTGTTGATGACTAGGTTGTTATTTAGATGCATTAACTTAATGTTCATAACATTCTCACAATTATATAAGCTAAATGTGTAGGATTTAGCTTGATAAATATTCATCAGCATTTATCAAGCACCTATTCATGTGTAGTCATAGAACTTTGTTTTATTGACTATACCAAGTATTGTGTTAAATGGTGGATAACATACAAGTTTGTGATCCCTAATATTTTCCCTCAAAAGTCAAAGCCAGTTGTAGAGGCTTCAGACATTTTATCATTTTAGATTCAGTTCATTCTCTAGTAACTCTTTATTAAGGCAGCAACTTGGATGGAAGTTAAGAGATCACTCACAAAATGTCAGACAATGGATTCAGTGTGAACTTAAATAGGAAAAATTATATTTAGCACATTTATTCTTCTGTCAGCATCATTTCAAATGTAAAAATTTAATGATTTAAGAAATGGTCCATTATCTGTTGTTTAGCTGAATTTTTAATATACCTGTACAGTGGAATTTGTATATTTGAATAGGCTAGGCAGAAATATTCCTAACTATAGTTAGCCTTTTTCTTTATCTTTTATTTTTACCTGCTTATCCTAAAGTTTACAGGGTGCTTTAGTTTTTTTTCAGTTCATTGAGAATGAATCATTTGATAAAAGTGAAGGATTTGGACTAAATATTTAGCTTAAGGTACCTTATTTATTCTGGTCTGAAAAAAAAGCTTAGTGGCTTAAAACAACCTGTTATATTTCACATTATTATGGGTCAGAAATTTGGGCAGAGCTTAACTAGGCAGTTCTTCTCTATTAGGGTATTTTGGTGATATTCAGCTACAAGGTCAGTTTCATTTTCATGTCTGGTACATGTTTGAATGGCTGATAGAGGCTAGGATTAGCTGGGGCTGTCCAGCTGAGCACGTGTATGTGGCCTCTCAAGCATGGTGATTTCAGAGTAGTTAGACTTCTTAAGTGGCAGCTCAGTACTCCTAGAGAAAGAAACCAGAGCCTTACAATCTGCGAGACATTAATACCTAGTGCTGAAAGTTATGCAAGTTCTGTTGGTCCAAAGCAAGTCAAAGTCAAAGGAGAGGACTGCAGAAGGGCATGAATACTGCAAGGCATGGCTTATTTTTTTGGAGGAGCGTCATCTTTGGAGACTAGCTGTACTGTGGGATCTAAGAGTCTCTAACTGCATAGATCTTACTTTTTTTTAACAGACTAGTATTCAGATCATATAATCTAAGCTGATTTTTGTAAAATTCAGCTGTCTTAATATTTTTATTTCTTTATAAAAGCTTTCTGAGTACTCTACAATTTATTTATATTTTCCCCTACAAGTATGTCTACCTCAGATATAGTTTTTTATTATTAAAAAATATTTAATATACAGAAAAGGTGAAAGATTTACTTGAACACATATATCTACCACTTAGATTCTATAATTAACATTTTACTATACTTGAGTTATCACGTATCTGTCATCAATCTATCTGTCTTATTTTTCTGATGAATTTAAAAGTAAATTGCAGGTACATACTCAGATATGGACTTAAATTACTTTTTCTTTTTGATCCTTTTGCCTTGGAAGTTAGTCAGAAAATACAAAGAATCTGTATGGCTGTATCTTCTCTGAGAACTTACCTGTTGGGAACTTTTCAACCTGCCTGATTCATTACACATTCAGGCAAACTTTGGTTTAGTTTTTCACAATTCTTACTCCTGATAGTCTCACTAAGATTTTTGGAGGAAAAGAAATCATTATTTTTTTAAATTGTAAAAACAGTCATCCATAATCTCAGCATAAGCACAGCTCCTCTCATTTATATGTTTTCTGTTCTTTTTCATTTCGTGTACTTTATAGTTACTGCTGGTGTGCACATAGTTTAAAAATCTTTTTTAAACTATGTGACATATTATAGTCTGATAATTAATGAGTATTTGATATTTCATTGAATGGCTGGACCACTGTTTTTAACCATTGCCACTACTGGACAATTAAATTGCTTCCCAAGTGAGAAAAGCTATTGAACCCAATGAAGTGTTACTGCTTATTGTCTGAAATTGGTTATATGAAAAGTTTATGCCATCCTTCTGACTTATATACAACCTCTTAAGAGTTGAAACTGAAGAAACAACAGAAACAATTTGGAAAGAGGATCGACTTTAGTTAGTCCTGGTTGACTGCAACATTGGACCAAATAAAGAGGTAGAAAAAAATTACATTTTCAACTTAGATGAAACATTTTTGTCAATTAAGTAAATTTTCATTTTTACCAGTATTGTGATAGTTATTATCAGAGTTGGGCTGAGTAAATTTCCTATTTAAAGTTTACCTATAAATGTGAGCATATTAGAAACTTCTGGTGTCACGTACAAGGACTAGATATGTATCTGATATTTCTAATGAATTTTATTCCTGTTTATTGTGGAACTCTTGTTGACTGTCAACTTGCTAGTAATAAACACATAAATGTAGTTTTAAATTTTTCACCTAGTTTGAGCATAATTAGCTAATTAGGGAGAGTCAAACAAATTAAATTCTGTAATCTTAGGGATACAGTATCTTGTAGAAGGTAATTTATGAGCCCTCCTACAGTGATACAGGATTATACTTAATCCTTCAGGGCAGGTGAGCCTCTTGTTTTATTAAGAGTTTTCAGAGAAAGCAGTTCTTGATTGTCATAGTTCATTCTTTATAGAATTAACTTTTACTGTAAAAAATTCTTTTCCTAACATTTTTTATGTTAAATATTGATTATATTTTATCTTGTTGATGGCCCTCTGTGAGAGCAGGTGGTTAGCATTGTCATGTAATAACTTTAGATACTTGAAACCTAACATCTTTTAGGCTTCACTGTGCTTGGATTAAGTTATTTATATAATATAGCTTTTTATAAATTAAAAAGTGACAAGTTACATCTAACATTAAGTTTAAAAATATAAAAAGTTTATGTGTTTGGGTTATTGTTTTGTTTTGATGCAGGAGCATTTGAAATCCCTTTGCAGCCAAGAGTAGCTGCTTCAAAATGTCTATGTAAGAAGGGCTTAGCGGTGGGTGAGAGAGAGAGAGAGCACGAGAGAGAGAGAGAGCACGCATGAGAGTGCGTGGGCTGTGGGGCGGGCTGTCTTGAGATTTATTTTGAACTGCTTTTGAGTAATAAGCACATTTTCAGTCATACGGTATGTTACAGATCATTCAGAGCAGCAGAGTTCTGTTAAACTGTTCCTATATACATATAATACATAACACATGATTGAAAAAATATTAATTGTCCATATCGAATATATACTTTCTCAGGTGAAAGAATTTATTCCTTATTAACCAGTGTTACCCCAATAAATTTAGTTAAAAAAATAAAAAGAAAAGAAAAAAGTTACTCTGGGTAACTTTGACAGGGAGTCTGGTAGAGATAAAGGGATGGAGGAGGGTAAAGCCACCCATTAGCTTCACCACTGGCAGTATCTATTTTGCCCTTTATTTATATTGCCATTACTTATGTAGGCTACCATTACCTTGCACCTGCATGGTTCTAACAGCCTCTTATTTATTGCCCAGCTTTTATTCTCATCTCTCTGAAACTTGCCCTTGGCTTTAAATTCATCCTTTATTTAGCCACCAGGGGATGAACTACTTAAATTGTGATTTTGATCTGGCCACTCTCTTCTTGTCCTCCAAGACAGTGGTCTTTGGAGTGAGGTTTTTAAGATTTATTGGTGGTACAGGACAAAAATATTAGAATTTTATAATTTACTTTTTAAACCTGAAGTAAAGCAATTAGGTCTTACCAGTATTGAATAGAACGATTAGCACGCTCCCTCATTCAGTCTCTCAGATAGTCATCTATCACACACACAGGAGTGGGAGTTCCACACTATGGGGGGATTGGCAGTGGAGTTCTCTTTCATTCACTCTCCATATACTGCTGTGTTTACCTGTGCTGTCATTTACTGCCATTTACCTGTACTTTGAGTAAAGTTACTGGTTATAGTATCTAATTCTCACAAAATGGATGAATGACTTAAGATTTCTTCAAAGAAACCATAGGTGTAAGATAATGTTAATAAGTCAAGCATGTGAGTACCATAAGAAAATGGCACACCTCGTTCTTCTATTCTTTTAATGTGAGCTCTTTGCCAGCCATATGACAGTTTAAAATCAGTGATATAAATAGGTCTGTTAAGAAATCATCTTCCTAAAGTCAAAATTATTGAGACTTGTTTGAAATATGGATGAACCTTACTGTACCTACATATATATATATATATATATAAAATAAAATATTAACTAACAATTGAAAAATCAAGAAATAGTTTATTTGCTGTGTTTTAATATTATTCACCAATCCAGGTCTGCATAAAATTTAAATATTATAAACTTTTTGGGAATTAAGTTCTATTAGGAAAACAAGGCAATGTATGGGAGTATGTGAAAGTAATAAAAAAAACTACAAGATGATAGTATTTGCTTCATTTGAAAGAAATAAGTATGCTATTTTCTAGCACACACACACCCCAAAACAAAGTATGAAGCTAATGCTATTAGCAAGACAGCTAAGATATTTATTTTATCTTTATTCCACACTTTTCAGATGTCTAATTTTTACAACATTTATAATGTTCATAGCATATTGGCACAATAGCACATGTATAAAAATACACATATAGGGGTTATGAGCTCAACATTTCAAAACCTTTCTATTGCCATGTAACACGTGTAAGCATAATCCAGGTAAAGGAGAACACACTCAGTGCCCCAGAAGGACCCCCCTTCTTATGCTTCTCCTAATTAGCACCCCTTCTCACATTTCCAAAAATAGCTACTATCTTGATTTCTGACAATAAAAGATAATTTTTACTGTTTTGTACTCTATATAAGTGGGATCATAAGGCATATATTTTGTGTCTGGTTTCTTTTGCTCATTATTGTGTTTGTGAGATTCGTCTCTGTGGTATGTGACTGTAGTTCGTTCAGTATCATTGTTGAATGATACTTGGCTATATGCCTAAGCCACAGTTTATTTGTTCATTTTAATACTGATGGATCTTTAGTTTGTTTTCATTGTCTTACTGTTACAGGTAATGCTTTGATTCCTGTACATATTTCTTGGTACACATGTGTACACATTTCTGTTGGGTATAATCATAGGACTGGAATTGCTAAGTCTTAGGCAAAGTGTTTTTTCCACTTTAATAGATAATGTCAAATAGTTTTACTTAGCGGTTGTACCAGTATGTACAAGGGCTGTCCAGAAAGTGTCCAGCCACAAACGGTTCTCGTTTTATATTGACAGTGGCTGGGTTTTTTTCCAGACAGCTGTTGGATATAGTGCCACAAACAGTTGCAAGAGTTTCTCTTGCTCCACATCTTCACCAACATTAGATACTGTTAATCTTTTTAATTTAAGCCATCTGATCACTATGTAGTGATATTTTACTGTGGTTTCAAACTTTATTTTCTTGATTACTAATAAGGTTGAACACTTTTTACATATTTATTGGCTACTTGGATGACCTCTTTTGTAAAATTTCTTTTCAAGTCTATTGCACATGTTTCTATCAGACTGTCTTTTTCTAATTGATTTGTAGGTATTCTTTGCATATTCAGGATGTGAACCCTTGGTCAGTTATATGTTCCAACTACTTTACCCTATTGTGGCTTGCCTTTTCACTCTTAATGGTATTTTTTTATGAATAGCCATTCTCAGTTTTAAGATTGATTCTGCTATCAGTCTTTTTCTTTATCAGAGTAATTTCTGTGTCTTGTTTAATTATCTTCTAAAAGCTTTATTGTTTGTCTTTCAGATTTAGATCTGCAGTCCACCTGAAATTGATTTTTGTATGTGCTGTGAGGTGTGGGTCAATTTTCTTTCTTTCTGTTTTTTTTCTCCACATGTAGAGCCATTAGACCCAATATTACTTACTGGCGTAACTCTTGTTTCCCCAGATCTCTAAAGTACCACCTGGGGTCTTTATACGATTATGCTTATTTTGGGGTTCTCTTTTTAGTTCCACAAGTCCATTTCTCTGTCTTAATTACTCTAGTTTCATAGTAAGTCTTGATATGTAATAGAGCAAGTGCTTCTACCTTTATCCTTTTCCTCAAGAGACTTTTAGTTGTTCTTGACCCTGTGCTTTTCCATATAAACTTTAGAATAAGCTTATTAAATTTCATGCACATATGTGTGAACACACACTATTGGAATTTTTTTTACTATTACATTAAATTTCTAGATCATTTTGGGTAAAAGTTGCTTATTTTTACTGTCTTCAATCCATGAACATAATATATTTATATAATTTAGTTCTTTAATTTCTCTTAACATTTATTTGTTTTATGTTTAGAGGTCTTGAACATTGTTTATTTTTATTCCTAGGTATTTATTATTTATTAGTACTACTATAAATGATATCATTGAAAAATTTTTTCCTGTTTCTTGCTAAGATACAGTAATACAGTTGATTTTGTGTATTGACTTATGTTCATCCACCTTGCTAAACTTGCTGTTAATTCTAATAAGCTATCTAGTAATATTTATTTGGGAGATTTTTACATACATAATTATATTGTCTGTGAATGATAGTTTTATTTCTTTTTCTCTTTAATTTATTTCTCTTATTGAACTGAGCAGGATTGCAGCACATAATAGAAGTGGTGAGAATATTTTGTTTCCTATCAAAAGGAAAGCTTTCAGTACTTCAGCATTAAATATGATATTGTGTTTTGCGTTTTTTTTTTTTTGGTGTATGCCTGTTTCAGTAAACATGGCTGCATGACCAATTAAAATTTCATGGCATAAAGCAACCATTTATTATGGTCATGAATTTTGTGGATTAAGGTTTTAAATAGGGCACACCATGGAAGCCTTGTCTCTATTCTGTGTTGTCTGAGACCTTGGTTGAAAGATTCACAGGCAGAGGGAAGGAATCATGTGAAGGCTCATTTACTCATATGTATGGTTGTTGATTTTGGCTCTTGGCAGGGAGTTTCATTTCTCTCCACCTGAGTCATTCCATGTGGTCTCTTCGCATGGGCTAGTGTGAACTTCATAGCATGGTAGATGGTTTGTTTTAAAGCAAGAATTCCCAAAGAGAGAAAGCCAGTTGGAAGCTTTATTGTTTTGCAGCCTAGTCTCAGAAGTCACATGTGCATCATTTTTGCCATACCCTAATTGGAGCAGTCAGAAGCCCCCAGCCAGATACAAGTGGAAGGAACACAGATGCTGCTTTTTGGTGAAAGGTCTGCCTGTCAGTCATATTGTAAGAAGAGCACTTGGGATGGCACACATACATACTTACACATACGTATTTATATATGTGTCTAGCTAGAGAGAAATGCAGAAAATATGATCTGCCGTGATGCTTTTTTTTTTATCAGATTAAGAATGTTTTCTTCTGTTCCTAACATTTAACATTTATTTTGAATGGGTATTAAATTTTCTGAAATGCCTTTTCTCTGTTGAAATGAACATGATTTTCTGCTTGTGATAGATTTTATTGATTGATTGTTAGTAAAGGCACGTTGGTTATAATTTGTCTTTTTTAGGTAATACTGCATTTGGTTGGCTAAACGTTTTTTGAGGTTATTTGTTTGCATCTTTGAAAGCTCCTTTCGAAGAGGATAAGGACCAAATGTTTTCATTTCTCTTGGGCATATACCTAGGAGAGTATTGCTGAATCATATCGTAACTCTGTGTTTAACTTTTTGAGGAACTCATAGTGTTTTCCAAAGTGGCTGCACCATTTTCATTCCCACCGTCAATGTGTGAGGGTTCTGTTTCTTCACTACCTCACCAACACTTACTGTCATTTTGATTATAGCCATCCTAATGAATGTGAAGTGACATCTTGTGAAATTTTTATTTTTATTTTTTTATTGTAATGAAGTATATACATAAAATTAAATTTACTGTTTTAACCATTTTAGGTGTACAATTTACAGTTTATAACCATAATCATTTTACATTTTCAAAATGTTTTCATCATTCCAAACAGAAATTCTGTATCCATTAAAAAAATAACTCCATATTTCCCTCTCTTCCCAGGCTCTGGTAACCTCTGTTCTTTCTGTCTCTATGAATTTACCTATTCTAGATACCTCATATAAGTGAAATCATAGTATTTGTCCTTTTCTGTCTGGCTTATTTTACTTAGCATAAGATTTTCAAGGTTCACCCATGATGTAGCATGTGTCAGAATTTTATTACTTTTTAAGGCTGAATAATACTCTGTTGTATGTATATACCACATTTTGTTTATCCATTCATCTGTCTGTAGGCTTTTGGGTGGTTTCTACCTTTTTGGCTATTTTGAATAATGCTCCTATGAACATTGGTGTGTAAGTATTTGTATAAGCCTCTGCTTTCAATTCTTTTGGATATACATACCTAGAAGTGGAATTGCCAGATCATATGTTTAACTTTTTGAGGAACCACTAGGATGTTTTGCACAGAGGCCACATGATTTTACATTTCCACCACAATGCACAAGGGTTCTAATTTCTCCAACATCCCAACAAGTACTTACTGGCAATTTGTTTGTGTTCTTTGGAGAAGTGTCTGTTTCAGTCCCTGACCTATTTTTGAGAGTGGCATTTTAGTAAATCTTGCTGGATTATTCTTCCAAGTACTGTAATGTACACTTTTCCTTCAAAATGTATAAAATTCTGATGCCAACATTTAGTGTTGTCAGATCTTACAGTTTTTGTTTATTAAAAGGATACACAATAATATTAATAGCTTGTGATTTTAATTTGTATGTTCTAATTATTAGTGAGGTTGATCCATCCTCCCTCCTTCCCTACAGGTAGAAGTTTGTCTTTTAATATCTTTTTCACATATTTCATTATGTTGATGTATTTTCTTATTAATCAATAGGCAATATCTCATATATGTATCTTTTTTTAATTTGTGCTTTTAAATTTTTTTACTTTTTGAAATGGAGAGAAATGAAATTGAACTTGTGTCCTCAGGATCTAACATGGTGTCTGACAAACTAGTCAGTCGCTCAGTAAAATGTAGAAGAAGGAATGCTTTACAAAAATCAAAACTAATTAAATGACAGATGAGTGCTAATGATTTGTACAATTATGTGTTATTTGTACCTTTATGTATGCCTAATAGTGTATTCAATTTCCTATTGTTTGAAATACCCTAGGTGCATTTGCAAATAGATTAGAAAAGTAGTTGTTGCCAGTTTGGGCTTAGACTGAAAGTCATTCAGAGAGGAGTTAATCTATTAGATCTTCCAGATACACTTACATTCTAAGACAAAGACGCCCGTATGCACATAATTCTCTACCAGAACACTTGGCCTGTGATGGATGGCAGCTGTATAAACATAGAGTTTTAATTGTAATAGCAGAATCCCAGAAAATTTCTCTTGGGTTCAACAAAGGGAATCCTCTTAAAAAGAAAGCAGAATTTTCTTGGGCTCGTTACTGTCTTTTGCATTTTCAGTTTTCCATACATATAAAATAGTGTCCCTTCTCTTCAAATTTTTTGAAGAATTCTATCCAACCTGCTTTCAAATATTATATGGGCCTGTTAAGGCTACTCCTTTCACTACCCCTTTCCAACAAAGAAAAATCCTAAACTTGCTCATAGTCCAAGTACTCAATTTTCTGTGACATACTGCAATACATATGCCCTTCAATTATGTTTTTAGGAATGAAATTCATGAGTTTTATAGATACAGCTTGTGGTTGCTAATAGTTTCCTCTGGGTCTCTTCTTCTCCCTGCCTCCTCTTCCTCTTCTTCCTCCTCCTATCTATCTATCTATCTATCTATCTATTTGTTATAGGCTAAAGTATCATGTACTTAGAACTTATTATTTAAAATTTAATATTCAGTACTTACAATCATATTGTTTGTGTTATATCTGTAATCTTATTTTAGAAGGTATGTTCTTGCCTGATGTTTTATAGGCTTACATAGTGAGCTCTCCAATTGCCCAGCCTTAAAAAAAATTTCATCAGTATTTTTATTTTAATAGAAAAATAACGTGTTTCAGAAATGAAACTTCCTTCTCCCTTCCTGTTAAAACTTGACTGACTGACTTCCTTGGGTCCCACTATTTTCTGTATATATCTATTAGGACAACTGTCATATAATATTTTATTATATTTATTTGCTTACATTTCTCTCTCCTCCACTTATCTGTGTCTCTTATGTTTGGAGACCATCTTTTTCAAACCCTAACAATGAATGGCGTATGATTAGAAGTTCACCAAATGTTAAAAGTGATTATCAAATAAATAACATATATCTTTGTGTTGTTTTGAATCTTTCCTGTTAAGCTCAATTTAGTCTTTTTAACTTTCCGATGATGAAATGGAGTTTAGTGAATAAATAATTAGTAAAATAATATAGCATCTCTTCCTGCTGATGTTTCAGGGATTGTTTCAGTAAATCTTTGACAAGTTAGGTACTTGTCTCTGCAAATCTTACTGTTCATTAAGAATTAAGGCAGTCTAGGCATAGGTTTACCGGACCTTTATTTTAGAATCTTTATAGTTAACATTTATAAGGCTTACTATTTTGCTGTCATTTAAAAAAATTCCTTAATAATTTAGTTAATTTTTCTATAATTTTATATGTTAGGTGCTCGTGGCTTCATTTTAAAGATGGAGAAACTGAGGTATGGAGAGATTAAGAATCGTACTCACAGTTACTCATTTAGTAAATAGTGAAGCAGTTTTTGAATCCAGATAGTCTAAGGCCAGCACTATATTCTTAACCATTATATGTATATTAAATAGTTTCAGTTACAAATGAACTTTGGATTGTGGAAACTATTTTAATGAAAACTTATATGGTATTTTTCTTAAAGCAAGGCAGATGCTGTGTTTTCTACCAAGGGGTGATGATTTCACTGAGAGGGAGAGGAAGTGTGAATATGTGAGTGATTTTAATACTAAATTCATGTAGAAAACAAAGAGATTGTTAGAGGAATCATGGAGGGAGTAAAGTGAATTTTTAAAATGAGAAACATAAGTATTTAGCTCATTTACTTACAAAAATAAGCAAAAGAAAAATATAGTGAAACACATTTGTCTGCAGTCCTGGGTTGAAGTCCAGTAGTGCAAAAATATTTAACTTCTTGGTTGCGCTAAATCTCTAAAACTGTGACAGTAGTAACAAAAATATATTTCATTTTGGGCATATTGTGGCACAGTGGGGAAAGAAAGGCAGACAGGCAGAAGATAGAGACAGACAGACAGATGAAGTGCAGGTACAAAAGAGGAAAGGGGGCTGTTCAGAAAAATAAGTAAGTTAAGAAATATCTAGGGTAGTGAAGGGAGTAGGAAAGAGATACCTGTCTTTTCTATCATAAGATTGTTGGCTAAAATAGTTTCTTCTGGACCCTTCCCAGCTCCCTGAAACTTGTAATACAGGGGTGTTGTTCTTCTAAAGCAACCCTAGTCCTCTCTGAAGGTCACTGAGGTAATAGGGGTCTCTGTCATCCTTGTTTTACCCTGTCTTTGCTGCTGATAAAGTATGATCACAATAAATCAACCACTGTTTGGAGAGTTACTGCTACCTGTGCTGCTTTCCATGTGTAGAAGAAGATAAAAAAGAAATAGCTTCTGCCCTAGAGGACTTTACATTTAATTGGGAATTTAAAATGTAACTTTACTAAAAGATAATTAACATTATCCTACAACATGAGTCAGATGGTATAGACAATTCCACACTTACACTTAGCTTAAACAGTTTAACCAGCACCACTCAGCAGGTGACTTTGTCTCCTGCATCACAAATTAAAATTTAGGCATCAAAACAATTATCTGTGCCTACTCTCCATCTTCTTCCCTTGATTCTTAGATAAAACTGTGTCCCTTTTCAAGGCTCATTCTTTGGCCTCTGTTTTCTATTAGTCCTTCACATCTTCTCTAACACTAGAGTTTTTCCTGTATCTACTAATATGGCACTCTTATGTTAGTACAAATCCTTTGTCATTGGTTCCTTTCCCAAACTCTGTAATTACACTTCTCTTCCATCCTGAAGAAGATGCTGTCAAAAGCCTCGCACAACACATTCCCCAGCCCTCATCCAATTTATTGCCCCTTTCCAGCTTCACATTTCTTAAAAGACTTCTTTACCTCTCGGTCACATCACAGTTCTGTCAGTGTGTTACATTCATTCTTCGGTCCCCATCACTCCACTGGAACTAATCTGGTAAAGCTTTCCTCATAATTGCCAAATCCAGTGGACCATTTTCAGTCCTTGTCTTTTGATGTCTTTATAGTCTTGGAGATTTTGTCTCTTTTCCTGAATGTGTTATGACTACCTTTCTGACAGTTTTTATTCTATATTCGCTATAGGTTCCTTTTATTCTGGCTGTCCTTAAAATAACCTTGGCTTTCTTCTCACTTCGAGTCATCTTTTCTTATGACTCCAGCAATCAATTTATCCTAATATAGTTGCCAACTGTACATCTCTAGTTCATTCCTCTATCTTAGATCCAAGACGTGGTTGTGCTTTGTTTACAGTGACCTCAAATTCATCAGGCCCAAAACTCTCGTTCTACTTGCTCATTTCCCACTTCGTTTCTTTTTCTTTATTCCTTGTCTCAGTGAATGTTACCTAATTGTTCACTCAGTCATCCAACTAGAAACATTGGGATCTGCCTTCTTTTCCTCTAAAAAAAATTACCATATTTCATCAATTCTGTGTCTTGAGCAGCATCTCTTAAATCTGTCTCTTTATTTCTAATTTCTAGTGGGAAAATTTCTGTTGGTAAAATTGTTTTTGATTCTCCTCAGCATCTTGAAAATTTTCTATATATAATAGAACTCAAATACTTGAGTGAATGAATAGGCCTTTTGGAAAGGATAAATTGACTACATAGTAGAGAAGATGATTCTTGAGCATAGGAACTAAACTGAGATTAGGAATCACACACTTTCTGGCGTGAAATCAGATTTTTATTTCAGAAGAAAGAAATGCCGAAGATGTGTAATCTATAAAATAGTAATCTACAAATGAGAGTGGTGAAAAGAAGCTTCAATCTAAGAGGAACCTTTTTGTGATGTGCTGGTTAGAAAGAACTTGATTACTTTTTGACAGCCCTTCTAATCTTAGGAGGCTATGAGCAATCATTTAACTGGGCTACATTTGTTGTAAAGAAGAGGAGTTTGTGACGCCTGAATTGTAAAATTACAGTCTGGTGATTGAAGAGAATGCAGTAACATACTTTCTGCTTTAGAGCCTCTCACCAATCAGCAGGAATTTGAACTCCTTTCTGGTCTGTGCCCACGTACCACCTTTCTTTTCCATCATTGTATTTCCCCATTCTGTCTGCTTGTATTTTACCTATGTGGTCTCCCCTAAATGTCCTTTGTTTCATAACATTGCACACTCCTCAGCCCACTTAACTCATGTTAACCTTTCAGGCAGCTCCTATGCTTTGATGAGTCTGTACCAGGTATTAATCGAAAGATAAGCACTTTGCCTAGTCTCACGAGCTTTCTGTGAATATTAATCTGGATCATTTGCTTTATTCCTCTGTCTTTGATCAGCTTTGTTGTTTTAGTTTATCCTATCTCACTCTTCATAGCATTACTCTTTTTTTTTTTTTTTTTTTAAGAGGTGAAACAAAGAGAAAGTTTATTGAAGAGAAAGTACACTTCAAAGAGGTAGGAGTGGGCTGGAGCAAGGATAGTGGCTCAAGAGCCCATGGCATTACTCTTAATGTTCAGGTTGGTTTAGGTTTCATCCATTTCATAATATTTTTTGGTGTGTATTAACAACAGTTGTGTTGTTTCTGTTTTACTTTGGGTTGTTTTAAATATGCCTTTCTCAATTATAAATATAAAGCTTAAAAGCAACAAATTCAAGAAATAAACTGCCTATAGCTGTGTTTCGACACTTATCTCCATGAATTTGTTCTTTGATTAGCTTTAGAAGTAGTTATCAAAGGAATAAACACATGTTGCACTTATTAATTTCACCAGATTTTACATGCTTTTGAGACTAAAGATATTAATAATTTGAATTCCCTTATACATTTACATTATTTTGAGTATGAGTGCTTTAAAATTAGAATAGCTGACCAGATGTAAATTGTTTATTGTAGGTTATTAGGACAGTTTTATTATTTTAAAATAATTTGGAGTTAGTGAATTAAGAAAAATGACTGTTCTCGTTGTTAATTACATTCATTAGCTTACTTTAGTGAAATGGTGATAAATCGGCCATGTTAGTCTTAACACTTAGGTTTTAAAAATCAATGGAAAGTGCTAATTCAATTTCTTTCCAGTTTATGTGGATTTCATTTTAAACAAAAGCAGAAGGAAAAAGGAAGTGTGACTTACTGCTTTGCACACACATTGTTTATTTTATTTCCTATTAGAGAAAATACTCACTTTGGGGGCTTTACTTTTATTTATAGAAACTAGTATGTTTTGTGTTTCACTTTCAGAAAGCAGAAACTTTTTTTGTATTTGAAGCAATTGCGCCTTACTCTGAACCAAGTAAAAGAAGACCAGAAAAGTAGTGCCCAAGAACAACCAAATTATTGTAGTGAATGTGCATGTGGTGCAGTATTTCATGTGTTTCTCTCTATGCCTGGAGTTTAGCCACTCCCCAAAGCAGCCTAAATTTTTTTTGTCTGTATCCTGTCCACTTTTGCCTGTGTGCTCTGTTTGCTCTCTCTCCTTCAATTTCTGTGTCTCTTTTTACAAATAAGTAGAGCACTAAAAACTAAAAAAAGTTTTTTACGTATTTGTAAAGAAAACTTCAGAGATATTAAAGGGCCAGAAGAAGAGCTATCTTAAGTTTTTATTTGTGCCAACATAGAAGTGCTTGTGGTAGGCCATCTGGACCGGAGGATTTCCTCAGAATGTAAAGTATGTCGTGAGATTTAGAGAGCTGGGATTTGGCTCTGCAGCTATCTGGGAAGGCAGCAGGAAACGTAGACAGAACTGGTTTATATCGCTTGTAACGCAGGTGGCAAGAATGGAAGACAGCTTGCCTGGTCTTGCTTCAGTGTGTGGTTTGTCTACACTTAAGAACCTCTGTACTGGTAATGTATCTCTCCTTCCCTGGGAATTCAGACCCATCTCACAACTTTACTACTTGATGACACAAAAAGTCTGAGGAGTTGAGAGTGATTCTAGATCCCTTCCTTTTTTGTTTTTCCTCCTCCCTTTAAATAAATGCGCCAGAAATGGCATAAATATTTCCCTGCATACTTTCATAAAGAGTTTAAGTCTGTAATCACTATATAAACAAATATATTCCTCTTGTGAGGGCAGAGTGGTCTTTGCTCATCTTGTTCTTTCCCTGTCCTACCCCCAAAAGATGGTCATCATATTATTATTGAGGGAAAATTTAAAAGAACTTTCAATGGAAAATAATCAAAATGCCCCTCTTAAATAATAGCAAATCAGAAATTGTGTAATTAATCTTGATGTTTGAGTCTGTGAAGTCTAACGTAAAAAGGCATGAGAAGCAAAATTATCTGAATATCTGTTCTTCTGTGTTAAATTAAGTAAGACCTTGAGAAAAGGCCATTTTAACTGTGAATGAATTCTGGTGATAGAAGGAAGTCCTTCCCAAGGTCCAGCCATCATGCTCAGAGTATTGCAGCAAAATGTTTTTTAATTTTTTTACCTAACACAATTTCCCTTTTAATTGATGCTATTGGGTGAATTTTTAGTAAGAATAGCTTCAAGGAAAAAAGTTTAGCTTTTAAAAATACAAAAATAAGTTCAACGTTATTTAGATTATTTTATGGAATCTAGAAATTGGATGTTTTCATATAGTCATATTGCTAACTGGATGTAATTAAGATTGTCATTTACTAAAGAAAGAAGGGAGTTCCCTGATGGTGTAGTGGTTTAAGGCTTTGGCGCTGGCGCTGTCAGCGCTGCGGCCTGGGTTCGATTGCTAGCCAGAGAGCTACCCACATACCAAAAAAGCAAAAAAAGAAAGAAAGAAAATATCCAAACTTTAACAGTTAAAGTGTCTTATTTAATTACAATTTCTTTGAGAGAAAAAATTTGATTAGGAAACATTAATTCCTGTGTAAATACAAATATGTCTTCACATGACTGCTGTTCTTTTTTAATGGGTATGTTTTTATGGTTTATTCCCCCAAATAAATTTTAACTGTTGTAGAATTCATAACGTATGACTTCTTGACAAGTACTTATATATACTTTTCTTTATGTGACAATATTTGAAGACAACCAATTTCATTTTAAACAAAATAAAAAATAATTTAAGTTGCTAAATGCTTTCTGATTAATTTACTAATGTGACAATTCAGTTGTAATTTTGTTTTGTGTTTTGAAGAAATAATGTTTAAAGACCAGGTCTTCCTTTGGATGTATTGTATTGATTTTTGTGTTTCATTAACCTGAGTATACTCCTTTTGAACATCATGTTACTTATGTTTTTACAGAAATGTTTTCATTCACTATGCATAAAGATTAACAAGTTAATCAAACTTGTATTGAAAATTTATATAAGGTGATGGAAAGAGAAGTCACATTAGGTGGTCAACTTATTATACAACAAGTTGACAGTGCACTCTAGAATTGTATGCCTAAAAACCAATGTAATCCTTGATAACAGGTGTCACCCCAATAAGTCTAACAATGAAAATGAATTAAAAAAAAAAAAAAGAAAGAAAATTTAGGTGCATTCCAAAACAGTTTTACATCACAGAGTTACCTTTGCTCTTTTATACTGAGAAATATCATTTTAATTTTGTTTACAGAGATGTTTATTTTATAGAAAACTCATCTAAAAGATTATAAAGAAGCAAAATCCTAAAATCCCCTTCCCAGAGACATACCTCCAGTCTCTCTACATGAGTACATCTGTGTATGTATGTATATCTATGGATATACACTTCTACACAGACATAGAATATACTGTAAGTGTTGCCCTGCAAACTTTTTTCTCTCCATAGTCAGTTGTTATTTCTATTTAAACTTAACGTATTTATGATTATAAATATACACCATCCTTTTTAAGACCTACATAATATACCATAGTACAACCATTTATTTAATCAGTTGCCTATTAATAGACTTTTAGGGTAGTGCTTTTAAAAATTAAACAATGCATGCTGATGTTGCTGTTTTCTCCTGATTCCTCACCCATTAGCTCCTCTCATCTTCTCTCTGCCATTAATAAGGCCTGCTCAGTGAGTTCTAACACAAGTGCTTTAGGAAGGAGACATTAGAGACTAGTTTTAATATTTGTTTTCTGGATGATTTTTTTGTAATGAACTATTTTGTTCCCAAAAGTTCATGGATAACAACTAATCTTAGGGTCAAGCCATTAGCCTTTCAGTCTAACATGAAAATCATCTGATGTAATTGTTTTTATGATATAAAATCTCAGGGTTCTTTGGGAGTGCAACTCCATTTTTATCTGTTTTGGAATTTAATTTGCAGTAATGGTTTCATCTTCTCCAAAAAAATAAAGTGAGTAAATCATTTGTGTAGTTCAGTCATCCTTATCTCCTAACCTCCTTCAGGAGAGGTAAATCACTCAACTTCCCCCCACCCCCAAAGTATAATACAATACGTTTTCATTGTTTTTATGATATAGATATTCTATAATCTGTGGACACCACCCTATATCATCAGAAGTAGCTGTTGCCATAAATTTTGTATCTATTATTCCCTTGCTTTATAGTTTTATTTTAAACAATATATTGTTTACTTTTATATATTTTTAACTTTCTGTAAAGTTCATCTGACTTTCTTTTTATAGTCAATTATATCCCTGAAATTTGTATGAGGGCTGTCCAGAAAGTATGCAGCCATGTAATATGAAAAACAGAGGTATGTATGGCTGGATTTTTCCCAGACAGCCCTTATATGATGGCATATGTAGCCGTAGTTTATTTTTACCACTCTATAGTCTGTTGAATGTTTATATCACAATTTATTTACCCAGTTTACATTGGATGAACATTTAGGTTTTCGGCTTGTTTCTCATGAACTATGCTGTTGTGAACTTTCTTCAACATGTCTCTTGGTATATGTGTGCAAGAGCAGAGGTTGAGAAACTGCCTGGCAAGATACCTCTTTTGTGAATAAAGTTTTATTTGAACATAGACACAGCCATTCATTTACATATTTATCTATAGCTGTTTTCTGCATTACAAAAGCAGATCTGAGTAGTTACTACCAAGACTGTTTGGTCTCCAAAGCCTAAAATATTTACTCTCTGGGCCATTACAGAAAATTTACCAACCCTGCTGTAGGTCCAGGTATATACACCTAGGAGTAGAATTGCTGGGTCGTAGGATATGTGCATCTTCAGTTAGATGATGCCAAAGTTGTTTTTTTGTTAACCCTCAAAGTCACTAAAACTGTTTGCCTCCTACCAGTAATATATGAGAGTTCATGTTACTCTGTATCCTTAGGAAATTTTGATACTATTACACTTAAATTTTTTGCCAGTTTGATGAGTATAAAATGGTATTTCATATGGTTTGCATTTTCCTTTTCAAGGTTATTAATGAGGTACTTGAGCCTCACTCCATATGTTCATTGGCCATTAATGTTTTGCCTTTCCATGAGGTATTTAGTCAAGGTTTTTGACAATTTTTCCATAGAATTGTTTGTCTTATCAATTTGTAGGAATTCTTTATTCAGGACACTAATCCTTTACCGGTTACACATGTTGCAACTGTCTTTTCATAGTTTGTGAATTGCTTTTTCTGTTTATTGTGTCTTTTAGTGAGTATACACTTTTAATTCTAATGTAGTTAAGTATCAGTCTTTACTTTTACTTGCTGTATCTTATTTGGGAATCCCTTCTCTCCTTGGAGGATATGGAGGTATTCTCTGTTATTTTCTAAAGGTTTTATAATTTGCTTTTAATTCTTTAATATGCATGGATTTGATTTTTGTGTGGTGGAGATAGAGACTTCAATATATCCTTAATTTTAATTAATTTGTAAATTTTAGTTTTAACTTGGAACGTTCAGTTAGACTGAACTTTTTTCAGTTAGACTCTCTTTCTCCTCTTCCTCTGGGAATCCAATGACACAAATATTAGTCCTTAGGCTGTATTTATTTTCTTCCTCTCTATTTAGATTGTATAAATCATATGTATGATGTATATGTATGTAATACACATATGTAATATAATTTTTTAAATAGAAGAGGTCCTAATTTCAGAGGTTGTTTTCTCTTCTTACAGTTCAAAAACTTTGGTTATCCAATATCCTGTAATGTAAGCAGTTCAGTTGTAAAGGAATGTTGTTATAGACCGGCATAGTTGATTGAGCTGCAGAGAGAGAAACAAAAGGGATCACAAAAAATTAAAAATTTGAAAATGTGGTATTTTCAGTTTTTTAATTAGAGGTAATAATAGCCTCTAGGGTATAATTTTATCACAGTGCTTGCAACACAAGGTAATTAATGTTCTCAGTGCAGACTCAGTCATCTGGAAGTGACTACATTATAATTGTTCGGTAGACAAGAAAATATTTCCTTTTAGAAAGATGTACATAAAATCATTGACTTCAAAGGTGCTAGAATGTTACAGGCATGTCTCATTCTAATATGCTGGATTGCCAACTTTTGGATATTTAGAATACAATAAAATGGGTTTATCTCTGCAAAGGCAACATATTTCTTGATAATTCAGAAGACAAATTATGATTCATTTTAAGAAAAGTATTAAGTAACAACTATCATTGTAGTTTTAAAACTGTAATATTTAACATTAAAGTTGACTGGTTGTATATCAATTTGCTTACACCTCTAAGAAAAAAGACTTAGTTATGCCAATAAATAGACTAATGGATAATAAAAAGTCCCCAGAAAATAGATGTAGTCTCTTTACTGAACAGATGTATTCCTAGAAAGTTTATTGTGAATGAAAGTGTGGTGCATTAGAGAATGGAAGAGAAAAAATAAGAACAAAGTTTTCAAACTGGAAAGGGCAAGAGTGATGAATTCTAGAGGCTCTCTGAGGAACTCTAATCCTAGTTTGCTGTGTGACCATGAGTAACTCACTTAATTTCCCAGTCTTAGTTGATTTATCCATAAAATGGCAGGAAGGATTGTTGGTATTCAAGGTAGTCTCTTTTCTAGCTTTAATAATTGATGAGTCCAAAGTTGTTAATTGCCTTATACTCTAATACAGCAGTGCCCAACCTTTTGGCTTCCCTGGGCCACATGGGAAGAATTGTCTTGGGCCACACATAAAATACACTAACACCTAACGATAGCTGATGGTCTTAAAAAAGGTCATAAAAATATCTCATAATGTTGTAAGAATTCGTGTTGGGCCTCATTCAAAGGCGTTCTGGGCTTCAGGTTGGACATGCCTCCTCTAATATATTCCTTTATAAAATTGGAACACTGTGCCTGGAGGAAAATTGCTTTAAAAAAACCAAGCTTCAGAAGCAATACATTTTGGCTTCTACATAAGTTTAAGTAATACATGATAAGTAATACATGATATGTTTTTATTGTGAAATTTAAATAATGTAGGTATATACTAAAGAGCAAAAATTTCCCTTACTCCTGTCTTTTTAATTTCACTCTCCTAGTCAGAAGTAACCCAATCACCAGCTTCCAGACTTTTTTTTATTTGTTCATTTTATACATATATAAATAACAAGTTTTTGCTTATTTTTTAGAAGTATGTTTTTGGTGTATGTGTATTTGAATAAATTACTCAGTATATATTGTTTTGCAATTTGCTATTTCTTTTAAATTGTCCTGTAGATCTTTCCAATTTTTAGCTTCTATGTCTACCATGTTGTTTTTAATTGTTCCATGGTATTCTTTGGTGTGAACATATTATTAACCCATCCATGGACTTTAGGTCATTTCCAGTTTTGTGGCAGTAATAAACTGTAATAAAGAACCGCATTATACAGGATAATAATTTATTGAACCTTCAGTATATAGCAGTGTGCTGTGCATTATTTCATCTAACAATCCCAAACTTGTGGTAAGTACTAACTTAACATGAAGAAATTACACATGGGGAAACCAGTCAAAGAATTGCTAAGTAGCAAACAGATTTACTCAAGCATTGTAACACCAGAGCTCATGTACTGTTTTGCCACAGTTTTTATTGGATTCCCAAAGAGATTCTTGCCCCTTGAAAAGGGAATAGCCAAGATTATAAACAAAAAGGGGTTATAGAATTTTAGAGCCATAAGGAACTTTAAAAATAAACTACCGTATTCCTTTGCACCTCCATTGTGGTCCTAAATTGATCATCCAAACCTGGGAACTTGAGAGTGAAAGAAGGAGCGTTATCATAAACGTTTATACTGAAATAGCAAACATATTTGTCTTGACAAAGTGAGACACATGGACACTTTATCCTTAGCCTAGGCCACCACCACCACCACCTTTCTTTCACATGGGTTACTGCAATAGCATCCTGCCTGGTTTCCTTCTAGCATATACTGTTACCTTGTTTCAGTCTATTCTCACCCAGCAGCCAAATGATCTTTTTAAAACGAAAACTTGATTAGATCACTGAATAGTTTAAACCCCTCAGTGGCTTTGTGATTATTGTGATTATTCGGTCCCCCTGTGATTATTGTTATAATGCAATGTGAAATGGAGTAAGGGGCCCTTAAATTGTGAGTCAAGAGTTTTGCGTTTGAGTCTCGGATACCAAGACTAGTCTGGTGACCTTGGGCAAGCTATTTAATTTCTCAAGCTGTTTCCTCAAATACAAAATATAGATAGTATGAGGAAGGGGATGAGGTAATAAATAATGAAAGTTACAACATAAATGCAAGACATTGTTAATAGTTAACTTTGTGCTTGCTATGTATGCCCTTTGAAAAATTATCCTGTGTATTATCACAGTATCTCACAGGTAATGGTTGGGTTTTTATAAACTGAACCACCTCTCTGTAACTATCCAAGTTTCACAAAATAAAACCCTTAGTCATTTTTTTAAAAAATCAAAGTTCATGGAAGTTAAATGACTTGCCAAAAGTAAAAGCTAGTTACCATGTCAGTACTGAAACCCAGGACTATAACCTTGGCATTAAAAACTGATATTCTTTCCACCAGGCTCTGCTGCCTTCCTGAAACAATTAAGATTCTTTGTTTATTAAAATCACATAAATACTTTATCTGATTGTAATATAAATATATAACTCATCCTTCATAAATTGAGAACAATTTAGAAAGGCATGTCCATGTAATTTACTGACTTAAGACCTCTGGCTTACAAGTGATAGCTTGTAAAAAGGGGAATTTATTAGGTTACGTATTTAGCTAGGAGTAATATTAGAGCAGCTTTCAAAATTGAAGGTCCAGGACTTTAGAGACTAGAATTGGAACTTGGAGCAGTCAGGCCGTAATGGGACCTCAGAAAAATGGTAGAGTTCCACAAAAGAGATGAGCTGCTGTTCTTCTACTAGAAGAAAAATGGGAAAGCATTCTGGGTAGACAAAAAAAATATTAGTGACCATAATATAACATACTTACAAAGAGTATGGATCAGCTAGATTTCAGCTAGACCATGGTAGAAATGAAAAGAACTTCAAATATAAAAATTTCTAAAGTGAGAGACTAAATGTTCTTACAAGTCCTTTTCTTAAGCATTTCAAATTTTGACAGGTCTGCCTTTTATGTAACAAATGTGCCCAAAGCTCTCAAATTATACCTTTTGTGCTTTGCTGTTGTATGTTGAACATTTATTGAATGTCAAACATGTCCTAGGCATGTTATTGTGTTATAGCTAAACTTTAAGTGGTCTTTTTGTTGTTGTTACATACTTAAGACAAATATTAGCTATGTGCTTTATAGAGATCATACCTTTTCTTTGAGAGGATGGGGCATTAGTGGGAAAGAAGGAACAGCAAAGAGTCTTTTGCTAATTACATAGCAGTATTTTGTGGGGATTTGGGAGAATAATAGTAAAGTGCTTTTTGGTCACTGATGCTGAGGATGAGTGGTTTTTCAATCTGATACATAAAAGCAAAACAAATCATTTATACTCCTTTTTTATTTTCATAGAGAAGTATAATAATGATGTGGTAATTGAAAAGGATGCTTTGAATAGTTTGCTGTCTTGCAAGTTTCCCAAAGGCTACAAAGATATAGTTAGGGGAATGTTTTGGTGGGAAAAAAAAAACAACAGTTAAGGTGTGATAGTTTAATAATAATAATTGGGAAATTCTGATGTTGCAGAGATTTTTAAAAATTTTATTTGTATGTCAGATACATTAACTTTTACTATTTTAAATTAGTTCAAATAACTGTGAAATTTTTTATAGAAGTTAATCTGTGTAAAAATAATGAGGTGGTTTTTGGTTTTTTTTATATTTTAAAAGATCTACCTGATACAGTTGTTTGTATTTGTCATTAGATTCTTTCTTAAGCAGTTTACTTTTAAAATATTCCATATTTTTATTATTTATAGATGATAGTATATCTGCTGCAAGTACTTCTGATGTTCAAGATCGCCTCTCAGCTCTTGAATTACGAGTTCAACAACAAGAGGATGAAATCACTGTGCTAAAGGCAGCTTTGGCTGATGTTTTGAGGCGTCTTGCAATCTCTGAAGATCATGTAGCCTCAGTGAAGAAATCAGTCCCAAGCAAAGGTAATTGTGTTGTAAAATAGGAAGAATCTTGCTTTTTGCAACACTTTCTTGGCAGTAATATATAAAATTTATGTATTCTATTGGTGACATTAAAATTGGCAATATAAAACAGTTATTTTTTGGATGGGAGTGGCAACTATAGCCACTCTTTGAACAAATTTTCTCCAGGGGGGTAGATGGTAGAGCTAGAAGATGATGCTAAATTGAAAGTCAACTTTAATTGTTTAATTTTCATTTTTTAAGATGTTAAAGACTTGAGTACCAAGATATTTTGAGGACAAAAAGGCAGCAGAGGAAGGTGGTACTTGTAGAGGAGGGGTGGTGGTAACTGATGAGGCAAGTTTCCTGAAAGTTTGAGAAAGGATCTTAGAGCAGGTAAGAAAACATTAGTTTTAAATAGAAACAAGACTAGCATGGAAAAAGATAAAACTAAATTGACTTTTTGCTACATATCATAGTTGTCTGGGCTGAAACTTCATTCCTTATCACTGTTTCCTCGGACAATGATGCCCTTTAAGAAAGTAAGGCATTTCCTGGGTACTGATAGCAAAAAAGGGAATAAATGTTTGTAATGGTTACAGTAGAAAATGGAAGGCCATAGACATGGAAGAAATGCTGAGTGACCTCATAATGTTATATTGTGGGTTTTTTAATTTGTTGAGAATCAACTTTAAGGATTGCCAAGATCACTCCAGGTAGAAATTTATTTGGTTATAAATTGGTTTTTATAAGAGGATTCTGGAGTCGTTAGAGTAAAATGAGCCAGATCAGTTGATGTATGTGAGCTTTACAGGGAAAGTAAACTTGGCTTAGAAAAAGAACAAGTTTCCCATCTATAATTCGTATACTGTGTACCCTCAGCTTATGACTGTGTGTAAGTATTTTGAGCCCTGTAAGAGAAAATGACATCATGTTTGGTTATTATCCTCAACTTTTTCTTTTTTTTTTTGGTATGCGGGTAGTTCCCTGGCTGGGAATCGAACCCAAGCTGCAGCGTTGCTTTGTTATTTTGGTGTAGAAGCCTTAAGCCACTACACTACCAGGGAACTCCAACACAACATTTTTAAAAGCTTGTTTTAAATAGTTTATATTAGTCTAACAAAGCAGTAATTTTTTATTTGCTGAAACAGCAATACATTGTAATCTTGTATTGAGAAAAATTTTAACTTCTTTCATATTTTATTAAGGTATTTCAGTAAAGGATTATTGGTAGGGAAATTTAAAGACTTTTTAAAATTTGGTATATGGACAATATTTGGTATGACACATCAGTTACTTAGCACCTACCTATTTTAGTATTATAACATTCAATTAAATAGCTGTAGTTCCTATTCCCCAAGAACATACCTTTTTTTTTTTTTATAAAGTTATCCTTTATAGACATTTTCTGTTGTCTTATCTGTAATTCCTTTGTCTCTCAAGTGAATTTTGGATCAGTTTTATTAAAGACTCTTTAGTGAAGACTTAACTCAGTTTTGGAGCCACAGAGCCACCTGCAGCTGCTCCTTTGGAAATTTTTCTTTCCATATAGTCCTGATTTTTAATTCCTATTAATAATCTTATTAATTAGATACTAAGTGCCTTTCCATTGATTCTACTTCATAAGTTTACTTTGCTTGCTATTAATATATGCTAATAACATGGTTACATTCTGAAATGGGGTCCACTAGTTATTATTTTTAAAGTTACTTTGTTATTTTAGGTACAGGCTTTGAATTACTGTCTATAAAATGGATTGATGGGGGGACTGATTACATAATAATTGGGAATATTATTTTAGAGATGAACATAATTCATTGTTAAAAATTAATTACTGTATTTCCCTTTAGTAAAAAATTTGCCTGACTAACCAGTTATGTTTTCTAGTATTGATATTAAACTATCAAGAGAGATATATATTTAAAATTTCATAGAGTTTATATATGGCATGCTATAGAAAGTAACTGGAAAAAATACTATGTGGTTCTTCATTATTGGCATTTGTATAGGCATTTATTATAACCTAATAAAAATCAACTGTCAGTTTTGACACTAAACAGGATTAATATATTAATGGTATGAATGTTTGGAATAAACACTTTAAACAAAGTATTTTCTAATAAATGAAGTATTTTATAAAATACTTTTTAAAAAAAAGGGTGAAATTATTTTATAGGGATTTTATAGTTTTCCCCTTCAACTAAAAAGTAAAATTATTTCTGAAACAGTGGAAATTTATTTTTATATATAAAAATAGTTATTCACAATCAATGTCATGATACTAAGTAAATAGAATTTCTTCAAAATAAAAATGTCACTAATTATCAGTGAAAAAAAAAAATAGTTATTGTTAGTCATATTGGGGTGACATTAGTTATCAAGAGTTACATAAGTTCCAGGGGAAAATTTTATATGTGAAGTTATTTTAGTCCCTTGTGAAATTAGAATTTATAGTATTCACTTTCATATAAACTATTGATAGGACAATAATTGCTATCATCTTCTTAAGGGATTTACATTTCCAGGCGATTCTTCTTCAGAGGTAAGACTAAACTCCCAAAGATAAATAGGGTGGAATCTTTTTATGAAGCTATTGTTAAAAGTATAGTCCAACTTCCTTATTAATGAAGATATCTATTATATAGTTTTGCTAAATGGTTATATGGGGGACATGACTTGGCTTCAGGTATAGCTAAAACTAGAAGTTAATGATGTGTATGCTAATGGTTTGGTTGTCATTTCAAAATTTTAGTTCTCTTCTTTTAGTTTATCCTCTCCAATGTGCCAGCAGTACAGTAGTACCCTCTAATGCACAGGGGATATGTTCCAGGACCCCCAGTGGATGCCTGAAACTGCATATAGTATTGAACCCTATATGCCTATATATTGTTTTTTCCTATACACACATAACATACATACCTGCGATAAAGTTTACTTTATACAGTAAGAGATTAACAACAATAACTAATAATAAAAGAGAAAAATTATAACAACATACTATAGTAAAAGTTATATGAATGTGGGCTTTCTCTCCCAAAATATCTTACTGTATGTGCTGTACTCATTCAGGGAGCTTGATACAATGTCTCTGTGATGAGATTAAGTAAGGTACTCAGAGTGGTGTGCAGTGTAATTTATGAACTATTTCTAGTATTTTCCATTTAATATTTTTGGACAGCAGTTGGGCGCAGGTTACCGAAACCTTGGAAAGTGAAACTACAGATAAGGGAGGACTATTAAAAACTAAGCCCCATTTTTTTTTCTTGAGCATATTATGCCAGAAACTTAACTGAGATAGAAAGGTTTCCCAATAGCTTTTAAGGTGACAGTCATTTAAATTTCTCATATACCTTCTGTCTGTTGGAGAATTCTTTCCTTTTGACGGCATATGTTCATAACATATGCACCAGTTGCAACTGAATCCCTGCCAAAAGAAAAAAAGAATTACCTGTTCTTAGGAGCAAAATAGAAGGTCCAAGGAACACTTTGGCAGTTTTAACTGCCAGGAAGACATATTATGTCACAGCTGGTGCCTGGGAAACCTATTAAGACCTTTTGGGGTGACCAAATGAATGTAATTTGAGAATATACCGTTCAGTGGCATTATGTGAAGCCAAGCTGTTAGTACATAGTGATATAAAAGCAAAGGAGTCAAATTTATTTGAGGGTGGGAATCAGTCATTTTAAACTAGGAAATTGCTGGTAAACCAAAAGCATTAGCTGTAACTGCCACTTGAGAAATGAGAGAGCCCAGAGGCAAACTTGAATCTTGGAGGATGTCGGTTCTCCAAAAGGAACATTTCTGATTATGTAGAATCTGGAAAGGTGTGTACTGGCACAGATCTCTATCATTTGGCTTTTACTCCACATAACATTTGGGAGAAGACAGGATTGCCATAGGTTTGGTAAATGTTGTTGATAAGTAAATTACATTAATCAGATTGGAATGTGTGAATTTCCTTGGTGGGGCCTTTGGCCTAAAATGACTCATAATTTTGGTAGGGGATGGGAGAGTGCCTTATTTTGACAACAGATCAAAGACTTCTAAGCCGCTCTTTGTATGTGAATGGATATTACTTCAGACCAGGCAGCAATTACCATGTGTAGAATTCCATTTCTCTGTAAGTCAAATCCTTTTTGGTCATTTCTACTCAAAATATACTTAAAAAATAATTGGTGGTCAGAAGTTAAAAAGGAGTAAAGTATACCTTCCTGGTAGACGAAAGGAGAAGTGTGCAGATAAAATGCCAGAGATAAAATATTATGGAATATATGTAATCCTCAGTCTTCTCAAAGAATGAAGCAAAGTAATTGACAGATTGAAAAAAAAAATGGTGGCAGGGAGCTGGAAAATATGGAGAGGAAGACGTCTGCACTTGGAGCTGTGGGGGCATATAATAGGGAATCTGAGATAAATAAAAGATTTTCAGTATCAGGTAGAGTTTTTGCTCCATGAACCATTTTTACCCTTCTCCTACTCAAAAATTTTCCCATCTTTTAAGGCTTTAAACAATTTCCTAAGAAGGATTTTTCCATTTTTTGTCTCTTCTTGGAATTGTTTTAAGATTTTTTTTTGTATGTCTCTTTTGGTATATTATATTTGTTCCTGCTAGATTATAAACTGTTTGAAGGCAGGGATAGTTTCTTAATAACATAGTTAGCCTTGGAATGACACAATAAATATTGTTAAATTGAATGTGAGAAGAAGAAGAAAGTTATAGACACAGGAAGTTGTTTTAAAAGATTACGGCTTTAAAGGAAGGTTTGGGATAGGTGTGAGAGTAAGAGGATGTTACAGATGAGGATAGCAAGATTTCAGATTTTGAGATTTCAAATAGGCAGCAGTTCCTAGTGATAACTTTACTGTGTGAGTCTCAGTGCAATGAAATTCATTTAGCTTTTATAAACTGTCAGGCTAAGGTATCATAAAGGTCATCTATTTAGAACTATCACGAAGGAATATAAACCATATGATTGGTATCCTCATGCTATGATAAAGTAAGTTAAATATAAAAATTATTGTTGGCCTTCAACCATGGGATTATGATGGTTTCCACTGTGATTAAAATTGAATTGGCACCATCCTGGTTTACAGACTTTTCGCTTAAATTTCTCTTAATTTCAGCTAGGTGGCTGCTCAGAAATAAAACTATTTTTGTACCTACAGGTTCTGGAGGTCATTTGTTGCTTCTGGTCTTGCAGGCTGATCTTTGAGAGGGTTATGGCTCAGACTTTTATAATGCCCAAGCACTGGGAGAGAAGGATGTATGTGTACATACATATGTGCATAAATATAGTTAACAATACATTCTAGTCATGAATTTATGTAACTGCAATAATTATTTTTATGTTACTTTCTTCTACTTAAGTTTGTAATATTCTAAATTTCAAAGAATGAACTTCAGACTTCTTAACTGAAAAACAAGCCATCACTCACAGTTCCTTTTTTTTTTTTTCTGCCTCTGCTTAACTCATTGCCTCTACCTTGAGAGATCATTCACTCTTTTTTTTTTTATTTATTTTATTTTTATTTTTTTTTTAATTTTTTTTTTCTTTTTAATTCATTTTTATTGTTAGACTTATTGGGGTGACATCTGTTAGCAAGGATTACATAGGTTTCAGGCATATAATTCTACAGTGCATTGTCAACTTGATGTATAATAAGTTCACCACCTTCATTCACTCTTTTACCCAAATTATGTGTTAAGGATTCCCAGTCCTGAGAGTTATCTCAAATTAATCTATAGGATTGAAAGTAACCATAAAAATTTTCTTCTAGTCTTTTCTTGCTATTTACAAAAGTATCTGAGGACCTTGATGATTCAGTACTATTGTCTGCTTAGATATTTCCTCTCTCCCTACTCCATCTGATAAATTTCTGTCTATTGTCCTGGCACAGCTCAAAATGTCACTCTCTACTAGGTAGAATTACTTACCATTTCTTATGCCTGGATTCAAATCTTGATTTCAGTGCCTACCTTAGGATAAGTAGGATAACCTTAAACATGTCGTTAATCTCTCTAGGCTTCAGTTTCATCATCAGTAAAATTGGGATGATAGTAAATCTGTTTTAGGATTCTGGTAGAGGTTAAAGGATTTAACAATTTATGGAGTACTTAGAATAATGCCTAGCACATAGCAAGTGCTTGATAATTAATATTACTCCACACCACTTACTGAATTGACAACTGTCTGTTTCCTTCATCTTATCAGTGTACTAGCACTGTTTTAGGTTCTGGAGATTAAAGAAATAACAGACATTGCATTTGCCCCTAAAGGACTTCAGGTGAGGTGAGAAAACATATAAATCAATAAATATGAAATTATATGATAATTGGTATTAAAAATGTAAATTTAGGGTGCTGTGGGAACACCTAGGATAAATACCTATCTCGGACTGGAGTTTAAGGTTTCTTGCAAGAGGTGACATCAGCGCTCAAATTTAACGTTTGTGGTCTTAACAGCCCCTTCCAAATTTTATATTCTAGACTTCAGCACTTCAGAATTATCTATCTACTTACTAGATCTTTCTGCTTGTTTGTTCATTCATAATTCATAAATGTAAAATGTCCCCAAAATGACCTCATCATCTTTTAAGCCTTAAACATTTCTTTTTTTTTTTTTTTTATGTATAACATTTTTATTTATTTTTTATTTTTTATTTTTTTAATTCATTTTTATTGTTAGACTTATTGGGGTGACATCTGTTAGCAAGGATTACATAGGTTTCAGGCATATAATTCTACAGTGCATTGTCAACTTGTTGTATAATAAGTTCACCACCTAATGTGACTTCTCCTTCCATCACCTTATATTTAGCTTCCCCCCCTCCTCTCCCACCCCCTCCCCTTAAACTACCTCCTTTCCATTCATGATAACTAGCTCTTGTTTCAGGTCCGGGTTACCTGTGCTTAGACTATTGCCCTGAAAGCTGCTCTTCATGTAGCCTCTAGAGAGGTTTCTCTAAGATGTAAATTGACCCTGAGTCTTTTTTTAGCTTAAAACCCTTTAGTAATTTCTGTCCTCTAAAGTCTCTGTCACCTAACTCCTGTTTACCTCTCCCATCTGGACTCACTTCTCCCATTTGGGCTCCACCCTTTCTTAGTCTACATTCTCACCACACAAAGAGCTTTTTGTCTAACCCCCAACCCTGTCCATTCTACACATACACACACACCCCACTTTGCTGTTGCATTCTTTCTGTTCCTTTATACACACTGAATAAGATCCCAATATCTTATTACCTCCTTTTCCCCTGGCTATCTCTTAATTATCCTCTAACACTTGGTTCTGCATTTCTTCTAGGACACCTTTCTAGAGCTCTGTTTCCCTAATCAGCCTGATAGAATTTTCTTTGTAAGTCCATGACACTCTGTTTATATTACTGTTACTATACTTTACCACATATTTTCATTGCCAGTGTGATTCTTTTGCAGGATTTTGAACTCCTTGATGTCAGTGGCTGCCTTCTATTCTTTTGTAAACACAAGGCTAGGATCCTAATAGGACCTGAGTAAATATTTGATGGGTAGATGGATAATGAATGCATGTTAATTTAGGCAAGCAGGATGGCTAGCATATGCCAGAGAGACGAACCATCCAGTGCAGAAGCACAGATAAAAGTACTTACTTTTAAGAGTTCAGAATAACCGGAAGCATGAGGTGTGAGCTTGGGAGTGTCAAGAAATGAGCCTAAACTGGTAGATAGGGCCCATAGTGAAAGGTTTTCTTCTACCTTGCTAAGGAATTTAGTTTTTATCCTGAGGGCACTGGCGAATCATTAAAAGATTTTAAGTCTAGGAGTGACAGGTAGATTTATAGTAATCCATTAATTCTAAGATGACTGTATCTCTTGCATTTTAACATCTCTGAAATCACAGTGCATTTTACAGTTGATTCTGTCTTACAGTTCTCATAGGCAACACTTCTTCCTTCTGGTATTCAGGATAGTGCTGCATATTACAATTGATGGTATATTAAATTCAAAGACAGACAGTGTGTTTTAGAAAGATCATTTTGGCACAATGTAGAGGATTACCCTTAAAAGCAAGGTAATACTGCAAGAAGGGATATATAGTGATAAACCGGACATACTCTAGAGAGAAATTTGAGGTGGTAGTGGTGAAGATGCATTCATTTAGTCATTTAGATATTGATTAAGTGCTTTCTGTGTGCCAAGCACAGTGCTAAGAATGGGGAATATACAGGAATAAAAAAAAAAGTAGGGTTTTCAGATAGCGTTAAGATCATTTTACATGGTGATAAGGACTGAAGGAAGTAAAAGAGGGTAGTGAGAGAGTGAACTAGGACAGGCACTTTGGATAAGGTGATCACAAATGCTTTCTTTAAGGAAGTGGTATTGAGCTGAAATTTAAAAGATGAAGGATGAGCCTTCCAGGTGAAGAACTTTTCAAGTAGAAGAATCAGATGCAAAACCATGAGTGCAAGAAAGGATACAGAGGGGTATGAATATGATGTGGAACTGAATAAGGGTAATGGTTGCCATTGTCATTATACTGAATACCAATGAAATGTACCTTTTTAAATGGTTAAAATGGTAAATGTTATGAGTGCTTTACACCACAATTTTTTTTTAAAGCTGTAATATAACAAGAAGTCATCCTTTGTGGCAGACTAGATTTGATGACCAGTGATATTAGCATAGTCTGGGGGTTTATGTATTTTACTATATTTGAAATTTTTTCTAGGAAGTTTCAAAATATAAATACAGTAGATCTCCTCCTTCCTTTTTCTGAGTAATTTGATCTGAGATAGGTCTAGGAATCTCTATACTAAGGAAGCACTTTAGATTATTATGATACAGGGATCCCCAGCTGCTTATTCATATAAAAATGCAGTTATCCTCTAGCTGTGATCTTACATCCCTGCATGGTGTGTTTATTCTCTGCTAGTCTGCTCAAGACCCCCTGAATGCCAACCTTCGTCCCCTGTGCAGTCCTGTTGCCTCGCCACGATGAAAGGAAACTATCGTGACACAGGAGAAACTCGCCAAACTGCAAGCAGAAGTGCGCATTGGTGGGAAAGGAACTGCTGCTTGCAGAAAGAAGAGGGTTGTTCACGGAACAGCTAAGGCAGTTGATAAAAAATTTCAGTTCTCCTTAAAGACGTTAGGGCTAAACAGTATCTCTGGTATTGAAGAGGTGAATCTGTTCACAAACCAAGGAACAGTGATCCACTTTAACAACCCTAAAATTCGTGCATCTCTGGTAGCAAACACTTTCACCATTATGGCCATGCTGAGACAAAGCAGCTGACAGAAGTGCTACCCAGCATCTTAAACCAGCTTGGTGCAGACAGTCTGACTGGTTTATGGAGACTGGATGAAGCTCTGTCCAAACAGTCTGTGAATGGAAAAGCACCTCTTGCTACTGGAGAGGAAGAGGAGGATAAAGTCCCAGACCTTGTGGAGAATTTTGATGAGGCTTCCAAGAATGAAGAATGAAGAAAACTGAACAGAATCAACTTCTGAAAAAGATAAAACTTGAAGAAATTACTGAGAGCTGCTATTTTATATTATGACTGCTTTTTAAAATTGTGTTCATGGATCTGATAAAAATCTCGATTTCTAATATTTTTAAGCCCAAGCCCCTTGGACACTGCTCTTTTTAGTTTTTGCTTTTACACAAATCATTCTTCACAGTTCATTAAGGTGAAGAAGCTTGGGGATAAAGTTTGAAACAAAGGTTAAGTTCTTTGTCTAGTTTAAAGAATGCAGTGTTATAAATACCATCATGTATGGAACACTCTAGGATGCCAAATATTTTAGGCTGTACACGTTAACAATTTTTTACTCTGTGCTTTTATGAAGGGAGACAAACAAACATGAGATTCGCCAGATTTAAAAGTTAGATTTTCTTGTGTGCATGTGAGAAAACTGGGTCCAAAAAGTCAAAACTATTCTCTGTTACTAGATTTTTAAATAAACTTGTCCTTTGAGTAGATGTGGCTGTTTTATCTTGTGACTTTGAATCTTCCTGATCATACTGACGTACCTATTCTGGTCCTTACACTGTATAAACTGAGAAAACAGTGATAAAGGAGGACTGACTCTGGGTGGTGAAAACACAATGCAATACGTAGACAGTAAATTTTATGTAATTTTACTAACTAATGTCACCCTAATAAATTTAATAAAAAGAAATAAGAAAACAGAAGTTACTTTGTATACTTACGGTATAACATGCTAAGATTGAACATTTATGATTTTGAGGATATCTAATTAAATTTCAACAGAAGCTGAGCTGTTTCTGAAAATCAGTGACATGGGAATTTTTGGTTTAATGTAAAACACAACTTTGAATCATGTGCTTTTAAGGGTGCTGTGTGTGGAAAGCAAACTGCTTAGCTCGATAGTGAGTTTAACTGCCATTTAGCAACTGAGCATGACTTCTCTGTAAGTCTGTTTTCATGAGATTGAATCTTGAGACAGTAATTGTATGCTGTGTACCAGGGGAATAATTTGCTTACTAGTTCCAAAAACTAATGGACTTAATTTTTAAAACTCCAATGTTTAAGAAATATGAATTTTAATATAAAAATTTTTTTCTTAACCATCTTTAGGCCAGCCAGGCATTCGAGAAGCTATTTCCATGTCCTGTATAACCAATGGGAGTGGTGCAAACAGAAAACCAAGTCACACCAGCTCTGTCTCAATTGCAAGAAAAGAAACTCTTTCATCTGCCGCTAAAAGGTATTTCTTTGTAAGGGGGGAATATCTAACATTATAAAATTGTCTGAATGTGATAAATCAGTCTACTTTTGAATTGAATATGAAATAGAGCTTATGGAATTCAAGCGTGTCCTTTGAATTCTTTAACTCTGTAGAGACATTCAGTCTACTCAATCAGTTTACATTCCTTGTACCTCTCAAGTTGTATGAAACAGCTTGAAAGAAAGAAAGCAGATTTATTTTCTGGTTTTGTTTTCTCCCTTTTTTAACAAGGATTTGTTGATGTTATAAGCATTATTATATTTATTATAATTACATAAATGAATTTTCTATAGCAAGTGATGTATTTGATATGCTTATTTATTTATTATTAAAGTAGTATAGTTGACATACAATATTATATTAGTTTCAGGTGTACAACATAGTGATTTGACATTTATATACCTTAGGACATTATCACAATAAGTAGTAACCATCTGTGACTGTACAAAGTTATTACGATAGTATTGATGACTATATTCCCTATGCTATATATTAATTACATACCTGTAACTTAACTTGTTTTCAACAAAGTTTGTATGTCTTATTCCCCTTTACCTTTTTCACCCAAATGTTCACCCCCTCCTTCTAGTAATCATCAGATTGTTCTCTGTATCTATGAATCTGTTATGTTTGTTTTGATTTTTTTTAGATTCCACGTAAAAGTGAAATTACACAGTGCCATTCTCTGATGCAGCATTTTTAAAGGAGAAATAGAATTTTCAGTATATATCTACATAGTGGGAGGTTAAACACGATTATAACATCATTCTTTAACCATGACTGTAAAACTAAGGCTTAATTCAAAATACTATAATAGTGTGTTGTATGTATGTGTGTTTATGTGTGTTGTTGAGGGTGGTGGAAATACTGCAACATGAAAGTTTTGGTGGATTACAGATTTACATTCTATTTGTTCTTTTCATCAATTAATTAATTTAATCTATTGTTTCATCAAAATTGCTTTTGTGTAATTCCTAGCAGCTTATTCCACCTAGAGTTTGGAGACATTAGAAGAGATAAACTATGTAATCTTACAACAGTTTTCTTCAAAGAATGATTGAAGACTTTAAGGAATAGAATAGTATTTAAAATATATTGATGGAAAATGGTTGCCTCAAACTAATGCTAGTGACTGAATTATTCATCATTGTGGATTTATAGATGTTAACCAGATATTTGGTTACAGAAATGGTGAATGACCTTTAGGCCCTTTTAAAGTCCCTTCTAGAAGTCAGTCTTTGAAGTCATTTTCATTACAGAATCTAGACTTGCTCCTTCAGAGCACACCAACAGTTATTACCTGTGCTCCACTTTCAGGAAAAAAAGACACATTATAAGAAGAACACATAATGGAAATTTTTAATACAATTTTTCATTAACTTCTTTTGTTTAGTAATAGTTTGGATTCATCCCATTTTCACATACTTGTAGTTTATATATTATAGTGCAATGACCAATATTATGCATGATAGTGACTCAGTCTAAGACCAAAATATTACAGAGCCCCTGCAGCATAAGGTAACACACTCAGTCTAAGACCAGCTGAGTGTGTTACTTTATGTTGCAGGGGCTCTGTAATATTTTGCTTTTAAATAACACAGGAGGAAAATCTTTTAGGTTATCCCGGGATTACATAAGACTAGTGACCTATGCATTCAGGATAGTGTGAAGAAAACAAGAAAGAAGTAATTTCCTAACTCAGTTATAAATTTCAAAGTTAATCTGATTTTTGAGGTGAAGTTGTATTTCTTAGCACATACTTTAAAAATTGAACATGAAATAGATGCTCAAGGGTCCATCTGAAGGTATCAGAACTGAATTGGATTAAGAAATATCACTGCCAAAATTATATTTTAACATTTTAAACTATTATAATATGATAAATTATATATGAGTACTTTCTGGAAAAAAATCCAGCCACAAATGCCCGTTTTTCATATTGAGTGGCTGGATACTTTCCAGACAGCCCTCATACACTATGTATTATTTATTAAAATGTTCTTAAACATACTTCTTTGTAGATTATGCACCTTATAGTCAAATTACATAGTGTTTTTTTAGTAAGAGTGTAGACAGTTAATAGTTTTCTTCCTTTTCAGCCCTGGAATTCAACTCTTGTCTTGATTCCATATGCTTTGTAGTATTATAAGGTATTTGTGTAATATAAGGATTCTTATCCAATGTGATTTGGAAGGGAAGGTGCTTTGTTCATAGAGTCAAAGTGTGGAATCATAAGAATTTATATATAAATATTTTAAATATTTTAACATAAAATATATTCACATATATTAATTCATCAATTTGAATGAGCTTCCCACCCCCTTTTTTTTTCCTGTGTCTGATTATATACCTTGTTAGTAAAATGTGCCCCAGAATTATTTTTAATTTTTAGTTTCATTTTTAAGACATTTTAAGAAATTTAAAACTCTTGCAAAACTATATGAATTAGAACCCATATCTTTATGATTTTTTTTCCACTCAACCTGTTAAAATGGTCTTCCCTACACAAAATATAATCACATTTTTTTTTTTTTTTTAGTAACTCATTTTTGTGGAGTCTTTCCAGAGCATTCACCTTAGTTTCCATAGAAATAACAGTTCTCTTTTCTATGTATATTTTGTCACCTCTGTATGTGTGTGTGTGCGTGTCTACTTACAACTGAAATAACAAGTACAATTTGCATACACATTCAGGGGGAAAAACACAGTTGACTCTTGGTAAGTTTAAAACTCAACTGATGAGAGCAGGAGTATACAGAAGAAATGGGAATGAGAGGATAACCTACTAAATATGAGCATTCAGTGTGCTTTGGGCATCAGTATATTTTACAGACTTAATGGAAAGTGTCACTAATGCTTTTGATTTAGGTAGTTTGAAGTTGAAGTCTGTTAAGAGATCTTCTGTTGTTCTCCAAAATCTGCCAAGATGGCAAATGCCTTAGAGGTCATTTTGGTCCAGAGGAGCAATCTTCATAAATATATTACCTTAGAATTCTTATAAATTCCTCACTGAAGATTTTAATACTTCCAGAATTTTCCAAGAAATACCTTCATTATTGAATGAAGTATAAATTGTATTAGCTGTATGACTTAGGATTTTGAATATATAATCACTTTTTCCATCATTTGATACATTTTCTTCATTTGTTGAAAAATGTGTTGTTCCATGTTATACTTTATTTTACAGTGGTACAGAAAAAAAGAAAGAAAAACCACAAGGACAGAGAGAAAAAAAAGAGGAATCTCATTCTAATGATCAAAGTCCACAAATTCAAGCATCACCTTCTCCCCAGCCCTCTTCACAGCCTCTCCAAATACACAGACAAACTCAAGAAAGCAAGAATTCTACTCCCAACAAAAGGTTTTAACTGTCCCTAAGTACAGAGTTAGGGAATGGTTGTAATGATACCTAAATTCTGTGACATGAGAAAAAGTTGGCTGTCCATGGATTTCAAAAGAAAGCTTAGTGGCTCTTTTTCCCTTGTTTGTTGCTATAATCTGTATTTTAGCATATTCGGAAATGAAGGTTTAAAGTCAACATTTCTCAGTTAAAACAAAGTTATAAACTTTGTAACTCTTTGATGAAAGAAAGGCAGAAAAAAACCTAAAACCAAAGCAATATTTTTATAATAAAATTATAGAATTTTAAGAAATTTATATATAACTGTATAAATTTATAGCCATGGTTAACAAAATTACCATATGTAATTATCCTCTTCATATTTTGGCATCATTACAACCTTCAACTTGCAAGGGCCCCTCTCAACAAATGGCTCTTCACTGTGACTGCATCTCAGTTTTGGTTTTGGGAGGATAAGTTCTTGCTAAACTAGAGAAATGAATTCATTTCACCTGGTCTTTTCTATGCTAAAGGCTTGCTTGAGGGCTTCTCTCTATGTCTATAATAATTAATATTTTAAAGCTATGAGAAGGGGAGAAGGGAGAAACGTTCTAACAATGTGTGTGAGCCTAAATTGGGGATCTAAACCTGCATGCTGAGTTCAATGCTACAGCTGCCTTGTAATCAAATATTTTTACCAACTTAATGAAATTTGCCTGCTTTAGAAATGCTGATTCCAGCTGTGTAATTAGGTATAGATATATTTTATCATCATACTGCTTGGAAATCTTAGGAAAATATTAAACCATTCCCAGAACTGGCTAGGATTTTAAGTAAAATAAATGACAACCATTCCTAAAAGAATTATAATATATTTTATTTAATATTTTGCCTCAAATCTATGATGGAAATTTGGGAAAACAAAAAACCCTTCACTTTATTGATGCATGTTTAACATTTTAAAAATGCTCTATCTATGTGTCTGATGCAGATTCCTGTGCTATCTAAATGGTATATAATTCTTTTGCCTGTTCTCATGTGGAATTTTTCTTGGATATAGCTCATAAATGTTATGCAACTTTGGAGTGTGTGTGGTTAAAGGTGGCTTTTTTAAATAATAAATCTCTTTAAGGTTCTAATTTGACTTATCTTCTTTGTCCCATATCTTTTTTTTCAGCTTCTTGAGGTCTCTTGGAAATGCGCTTTGCCATTCTAAATTGCTCTTTGGATATACTGTTGCAAGAAGTCTTGAAGACTGGATGAGTTGTAGGATAGTTAACAATGCAGACAAAATATAATTTATAAATTAAAATTTTTCAGTTATAAATATATGGAATTAGTGTTGATAATACAACATTTTTGTGTTAAATCATGTTTATTCTGGGTAAAATTGCCTATAAAGATAAAGAGTTTTACTCTTAGTTCCACAATTTATTTAGAAATTGTCATTTGTAACATATATAATGAGGACATAAGAAACAATAGCATCATTGTAATGACTTAACAAAAGGTACAGATTTATTTTCACAGATTCACACAATTTCACAAATTATGACAAATACTACTACTTGAAGATTTAAGCACGTGGTTTTTTTCCTATTAACAACAAAATAAACTACAATTTTTAAAAAATCAAGTGATATTTGCTCTAATGAACCTTCTGAATAATAGTGTCATTACAAAGCAGACTTAGTAATTGCCTTGCTTAACTCCTTCACTCATCCAGAACCTTTCAACTAATCCTTCCTTCTCTTTTCTGGAGTAGCTTTAAGGAAATGTTAATTGCCACTTTTATGTTCTATTTAAATTGTCAATTATATGTCATTTTACTCATGGAATTTTGCTCTAATTATTATGTTTCTTCTAGCATAAAACGACCAACAGCTGAAAAGTCACATAATTCATGGGAAAATTCAGATGATAGTCGTAATAAATTATTGAAGCCTGTTTCAACATCAAAAATAATATCAAAAGTTATAAAAAATATAGACAAGTAAGTATTGTACCATCTCAGTTATATCTGAAAATTAATAATTATGGGACACTCATGTTTGGGTATATAATTAAATGTTTAGTTTGAATCATTTTTTTTAAAACCCTATTGTAATTTATCTTTTTTCTTCTAAGTGTGTTTTTTCTTTTAAGTGTTCTAAAAAAGGTGGTGTTTTTCTGTTGATGCTCCTCAGCTCACATAAGAAACCTCAATGATCCCATGAGATTTGAGTATTTTTCACAAGTTCTTTCTCTGCTTTCATCGTTTAGGTAATCTTATGAAGTATCCATTGCTTTATAAAGTACTGTGTATTAGTTGTTGAGACCAGTGACAAGCTTTTAAAAATCACTTCTGGAGATTTGACTGGGGATGACCTAGGCATTGAAGTTTTTACTATTTCTTCAGGTGGTTCCAGTGGTCAGCCAAATAAAATTATAAAATAAATGTCTTTGAATTCCTTTTGTAGGCATAAAGATGTCATCATCAACCAAGGTAAATAAAAAAATCCTTTTAAACAATATTTATGTTGCTTTTCTACATTAGTTAATTTTTACTAATTGATAAGAGTATTGACTTTTCATTCACTGTACTTTATTAGCTCATCGTAAATAAAGAGAAGTGCATTATTATAGTCATTTAAGAAAATGCCCAGTTTTTATTGTAAGATATATCATTTTTGTTTCAACCAGCAAAAATGTCAACCCGTGAAAAAAACAACCAAGGTAAGAATAAGCTGCGCAGTTGGTCGCCTTCTAAGTTAATTTCTTCCTGGATCTCTTATTTGGCTTTTCATTATTGATACTGCCTGACTTTTCTCTTAATAAATGAAATACTGTAATTTGAACTAATGAATCCACCTACTTTTCCAAAAAATCCGTCTTATTTCTGTGAGCTCTGAAGATTCAAGGTCAACAGTAGAAATAAATGCATCATTATAAAGAGGTATAAAACACTAAATGGAATTTCCCTCTTTTTCAAAACAATACTTGTACTTAGAAAAGCCATTTAAAAGATTGACAAAATTTTAACTCAATTTCTTGTCTTGCCAACTTCATTGCAAATAATCACTCATTCCTTAAAGCTCACACTGAAAATATAATGAGTCTTAGCAAATCCATTTTCTCTCAAATTTTTTTATATTAATTATAATTTCTGGCTACTTGCTGTTGTTGGCTTCTTCTGACCAAAAAGGAGAGCACACTTTTATATAAATGTGTATTTAATTTAATTGCAAAATAGGTAAGTTTTATACATTAGTTTTACATTCTCTTTAGATTGCCTGCAAATTTAATTGAAGCATGCTGTTTAAATGAAAGCATGTCCTTTCTGTGCATGCTTTTTACAGTTTATTTCTATGTGTCATAATTATCTTCATTTTCTGGGCTATTAACAATGTGGTTAAAATTTTTGTTGGAGAGTTAACTTGATTCCTGTGGAATTTTACTTTCTTTGGTTCTAATAAGAAAAGAAATATTTATTAGTAATCTTTGGGTCATTTGTTTTTACATAGAAATTTTAAATGAAGTTGATTTTAACTGACATTCTTCTCCTTTAGCTAGGTCTTACTTTCTCCCTCTTTTATAATTAAATAGAGATTAAGTAATGGTTGAACTACTTTAAGAAAAAAATGAGATTTTATTTACAAAGACAACCCTTATTATTACATATCAAAACATTTTTTAAATGGAAGTAGTGATATGATATGTAGTAGAAAGAGTAGTGAATGGAGAATCTCTGTTTAGTATTTGGTCCTAAGTCTTCTAGACAATACCCTTGTGATGTAGGCAAAATGACAATGTCTGAGATTTCTAATCTGAGAATGATAACTATGAAGCTTACTTCACAAGACTGCTGAAGGAAGAAATAATATATATGAAAATACTATAAAAACAGAAGACACTGTAACTATAAAAAAGTGTTTTATTGTTATTATCATTATTATTATTATTATTACATGTTTTGCTAAAAACTTTGCTTACGTTTTTATAGAATCCTTACAGGATAAATGAGAAAAGGCTGCTTGCCTCTTTCTCATCTGTGGTATGTCTTTGGAAGGAAAAAGGAACTTAAGATTAGTATATGAGTGAGTAGTTTAAATTGGTAACAATTTTTAAAAATCTTCAGGTATGTAGGTAAATAAGTGTATTTAAAAGGGTGTATTGCTACGGAAGCATCATTAAACAGGGTTTTAGCCAGTGGGAAAAGGTAGGAATGAAAAGCTGGAAAAGGAAATAGAAAAATAAGTTTCATTTTGTTACAAGAATTTTAACTCACAAAGATTGATGTTGGAATTTAATAATGTCAAATGTTGCTTGTGTTTAGCCTTATTTTTGCAATTTGAGTCTATTCTTTTGCCACTTTAATCAGCTTTATCCTATCTGCAGTATACTCTTACTACTAGAGTGTACCTTCAGGGAGAACTCCTGTGCTTCAGGTTATTACATAGTTCAGGCCTGACTGAAATTGAGGCAGAGTCTATAGAAAGAATTGGATGGATTCTAGGGTGTTCAGGAGATAGGTGGCGTAGGACAGATAAGGAACAAAGATGCTATGAAGGCTGGCTTGAGCAACTAGGTAAGAGGCATCTATTAAAATAAGGAACATTTGGGGAGGACTAGATGTATAGAAAAATGTTTCATTTTGGACAGTTATACTTGAGTTGTCTTTAAGACTTAATCTACTTGTAGAGATGTGTGGCAATGTAAATGTTTAAACATACGCATTTTGGAGTCTAAAGACTAGATTCACTGTTACTTAGCTATGTGACCGTCAGGTTACTTCACCTTCTGAATTAAGTCTTTTGTTTTCTCATCTATAACTGAGATAATAAGAAACCATCAAAGGATTATTATAAAGATTAAAGCTAATGTGTTTAAACACATACCTGACAAATAATACCAAATACATTTTTGTTATTAATATATGAGTCTGGCTGTAAAAGTTTGCACTCAGATGTATAGAGGAAGATGAAAACATAACCATTAAATAGGTGGTCTTTGTTTGGTATAAATTGTGTGTGTGTGTGTGTGTGTGTGTGTGTGTGTGTGTGTATAAAGTTTGACATTCACTTCACATAGCGTATTTCACATTTTCTTGCACTTAGATATTAATCCAAAATATGTATCATTTTTGGGTAGTCTTTTAAAAATATAATTTATTGATTTCTTTAACTGTTTTTTGACACATGTGTGACTTGCTCCAAGCCATCTGCTTTGATTTTGGAAGAAGCATGTTTACATTTGGTACATTTAGGTGAGAGGTAGCAGGGAAAACTTCACTTGTGTCCTTTATCCACAGCAGAGCAGGAGAACTGTAACACTGCTTGTTCTCAGCAGCAGCACTTCAGTAGAAGGAAGGGAAACCATGAATGATAGCAATAGGAGGAGGTAGAAGAGGATGTACACAGGGCAATCTCTGAGGCTACATGTGGGTGGAAGAACAGGTTATACCACTAAAAAGAGGCTCTTACTAACTTAGATCTTTATCTGCACTCAAATCCCAGAAGCTTAAACCCCTTATATTACTCTTCTCCCTGATTCTGGTGGATTTTGCTTCCATCTCAAGAAAAGTTAAAGACTTAGCACATCAAGTTAAACTGTGAATTTTTCCTATAGAACTATTTATTGTTAAATATAGGAATTAGGTTCTAGTACAATACTATTCATTTGGTAAATTACTGATTTAGAAAGTTTTTGAGCTAATTTGGGGGACTATAAGCACCCTTAATAAAATTACCTATTGGGAAAAATAGATACTATCTGACAAATTTTGTAATAAGCAAAATGAGTACAGCCTATAAGCTTATCCTTATAATAGTTATCAACTATATTGCAGTTTTTGAAAATGGAAAATAAGTGTGATGTGTCCTCATTTCGAGGGCAGAACCTGAATTTCCTCAAATTATTGCATGTTACCTTTTTTTTCAGGCTTGAATAATTTAAATCATTTTTCCCTGTAGCATCTTGAACTTGAACTGTTTAGAATTAGTACAAAATTATCTGATCTTGGTGAGAAGCTGAATGATTCAGATCCCTACTAGAGAGAAATCTGATTAATTGGGGAAAAGGAAACCCATCACTCATCAAACCATGCTCTTACTTCCTCTTAATAGTGTGTCTTACTGCTTTAAGATTAGATTCATTCTTGCTTAACTACCAAATCGATGCAGTACTATCCTAAATACAGGTATATTAGATAGAAGAATAGTTATTATAATACCTTAGAAAATTGAGAAGCAATTGACTATTACTTACTAGCTACCTAGCTATCTGTCTAAAAGTGAATTCAGATGAAAAATATTTTAAAAGTTGTTATGAAATTCATACTGTCTATGTCTAATTTGTTGTGTACCCAAACAGTTGTTCAAATAATCTAAAAATAGGGAGTTCCCTGATGGTATAGTGGCTTAAGGCTTCGGCGTTGGCGCTGTCAGCGCTGCGGCCTGGGTTTGATTCCCAGTCAGGGAGCTACCCACATACCAAAAAGCAAAAAACAAACAAACAAACAAATAATCTAAAAACAAACAAAAAAAATCTAAAATCATTTACAAAATTGAAGGAAAAATTCCAAAGTACATCATTTTAAAAGTTATTGCAGTTCTGATACGTTTCTTTTATTGTTCTTTATCAAATACACATTTTAAACATTCATTCATTTAACAGATATTATTGAATGCTTATTTTGTCAAGACCTGTCCTAGGCACTCAGGGACAATGTCTGAACTCTGTGGAACTTGCTATATATATATATATGTATATATATATGAAGCAGATGATACTTAATATGTCAGCAGATAACACATACTGGGAGAGAATAAGGAGAGTAAGGAATTGTTATTTTATAGAGAGTGGTTGGGAACACATTTCTGATAAAAGTGATATTTCAGCTACCTAAAGAAAGTAAGTGAAATATATGGCTATCTGGATATAAGAATTTCATGAGCAAAGAAAGCTGCAAGTCCATAAACACTGAAGCAAAAGCTTTCTTGCTATGTTAAGGAACAGCAAAGAAGTCATGGATCACAGTGCATGCAATTTGATATTTGGTAACCATTACATTTACAAAATACAGATTCATTCAAAGCAACAGGAGCTCCATTGGGCACCTCCCTTAGGAAAGGAAAGTAGAGTGGTATAGTGTAAAGAGTGTAATGTAAACATGAGACCTAGTTAGGGGTGAAGTGGCCTATACCACAGAAGTTTAGAATCAGAATCACATAATGACTAAAATTATGAGTGTAAGTTGAGAAGGAGAACCTCAAAATTCCATTTGCCAAAGGAAATTAAAACAAAAAAATGAAACATGTTAATTTTTTTCTATGACTCTGAGACCTTTGACCTCAGTTCCCTCACACATAGTTAGGCTTATACTAGATAACACTAAGGGTCCCTTTTAATAACCTTTCGGAAGTTCTTTTGTGTAGCACATAGAATTATGGGAGGGTAGCCCCCCATTCCTTCACTAACTTGTTTTATTCTATCTTTTAAAGAATTTGAATGCAGGTGCTTTTGTTCAGTGCCTGTGTTGATTTCTGACCTGTTGGCTCTAGGCACCTTCTCTCCAGAAACCTGATCATAACCTGTGTAAACTGAGCATGTATCTGAAAGAATAGCTAAAATTTACCTACAAGGTATAGAGATAGCAATTACCTATTGAGAGGGAGGGAGTATATTGTTACCTGCTAAGAGGTGTGCAGTTTGAAACAAACCAAAAAAGTCAAGAGCCCTTAATTGAACTACAGATAACGCATAATATCTTTCCTTGTTGTTATTGAGATGGTACCCAAAACTTTACAGTTCCAGAATTTAGGAACTAGCTTTAAGTCTGTTGCATTAAAAGTATGAATAAGCAGAAAGGGCAGGAAACTAAATACTGCATTTGTGCCCCCACTCCAAAATCTAAAATTTAGATATTGGGCCTTTTAAAATAGTCTATATAAACTTTACTTAGATCCCTAGGTCTGGGCTTGTTCAAGTACTCTCTGTATTTTAAAATGAAACCAAAAAGGGGACCATTCTCTATTGGAGATTTTTTAAAAGCCCTTTGAAGCAAAGATCTGAGTTCTTGATGATGTTGGATTAAAATATGTTTAAAGGCTGTCTGATTTTTTTTTTTAAACATAAACTATCCCGACTTAAAAGAATGTGTTCTTGTCATCCCTTTTCCTTATTTTTAGCTGAGAAAAAAAAATGTTTAAAGCCTGACTGCCCCATTTGGACATGGAGAATATGACTTTATAAGAGAACATCTAGTTTTGGGCATACTTATTTATGCTGGTTAAACCCTTTTTACCCGTACTGTATTTTCAGTATGGTTGCATAGGCATAAATTATTTTAAAATCTAAACTAGACAATGCATTTAACCAGAAAATCTTCATCCCTCAAGCATGCCAGTTAATGTGATAGCATAATTAGAAATCCATTTCATCCAGAAATGGCAATTAGACTCCATGATGTGTTGCTCACTCTTAACATTTTCCTAAAGCACGTTGAAAAGAATTTTGAAACTTGTGATTAGCCATAGAAGCAAAGAGATAAAATTGATCAATGACATATACCAAGATTTCAAGAACAGGCAAAGTAAATCATGTGCCGCATTCCTGAACTGTACTCATAATTGGTTCTTCAGGGAAGAGTCACCAAGATATTCTACTGATTATTTCATTTAATAATGCGTTTTAAAGTTTTTAAGGATTGTGAACTATTTTAAACTCTAAAAAGTATGCGAATCATATAGCAAGCACCCATGTACTGACCACCCAGAATTATTAGGTCTTTGTATTTTTATTTACTTTACTCAAGTTTTTTTAAAGAACTGAAACATTAAATGTAAAATTGAGACCTCGCTTTAATCATGTTTAATTGGAATTTCATATACAGGTTTTTATTGTCCCCTTGGGGCTTCCTGGTTCTCTTTCTGTTATAGTTGAGAAAGTGCTAGAGGCATAAATATTTTGATATCTAAAGTGTATTTATTGAATTTCTTTCTTTAAAGAAGTTAAATCCAATTGGTATATTCAGGTGAAATGAAACTTTTATCAGATTTCTTTTTGCTGTTTTGTTTCCAACTGTGACTATCATAAAATTACCTGAAAATTGATATGGGAGTTTGCTTAAACATTTTAAAAATTATTTTTACTGCCCGAAAAAGTATCTCTTTGGGAAAAGATAGGAAAGAATTCTTATTTCAGCAATATAAAACTTCTAAAATACTTGCTGTATTGCTGAAAACTTCTCTGAACTAATTAAAATATGGTTGTATTTTAAAAACTCCCTCAGGTCACTCCTTTATGTCCCCAGAAAAAGTTATTTTAAGCACTGCATAAACTAGGTACGTGGTAAAGCTGGGATTCAAACCAAGGTCTGTCTTTATCACCAAGCTTATGTTCTCTCCACTCTACTGTATACTCTCACTCTACTTCCCTCTCAGTTCCAGGAATTTTCATGGTACCAGGGTAAAAGATAAAATGTTGAGATTAATTACATTTCATTAAGCAGCAGTTTTATTATTGAATACTGATAGCCCTATATATGTTTGCTAGTTATCATGAGATAGACAATTTAATAATTTAGTTGCCTTACATTCTTTTTTGGGACCACAGGCTTTGTTTTGATGTTACTTACCTCACACTCTTCTTTGACCAGTTGCATGGCCCATCTGATCCCCTTGACTTTGACAGCTGGAAAGTAGCATTGGGATAAAACAAACAAATTGACTGTTAAGTCCTTTGACTATAAAATGAGGAATACTGACAGCCTCAAGAAAAAGTCTGCAGTGAGAATTTGACTTAACAGTTATTGAAGGAGGAAGAGACTCTCTATCTATATATTTACCTAATTCCCAAAGTAAAGGCTGTCTTCTAAACAAAAAAGATGGCAAACTAGTGATCTGTGTGCTATATGCAGGCCAAAGGTGTGTTTTCACATGGTATTTTCTTTTTTGGTGAAGGAGTAAACATTTTAAAATTGTAGATTTTGCAATAAATTGCAGATGTCCTTCTCTTGAAAAATGAGACGATCTAGCAACACAGGGCCCACATGTTTTCTGGAGCTGACTAGCTGCCACTTCTGTGAGATGGGGCATGGGATATGCCAGTGCCCTGACCCACAACCAGTCATCCTGTATTCTCCCACTGCTCCCAGTTTGCATTTCCTGCCTGGGCTTGCAGATATTTGAATTTGTGACCCCTGTTTTAAAGTGGGCATGATAGAATCAGCAGAATTCTAGCTTATTTGCCTATACTGGGTGTTTTGTGGACAGTCACTTTAGGGTTAAAGTTTATGAAGAGAGATTACAGTGTGTTAAATCATGTTTATAAGCAATTCCTAGACAGCGTTTCTAATGGTCACAAATCTTTCTCAAAGGGAAAGGAATAAATTTGTCGAGGACATCATATTATACTTTACAATATGATCTTATTTAATCGACCATAATTTTAAATAATAGGAGTACTTTATGTATTAGCAAAAATGATGCCAAAGTCGCATAGCTGGTAAGGGTCCCAGTCAGTCTTTTTCCAAAGCTCATGTTCTTTCCACTGCAATGTACTGCTTCCCTCTAAGTCTCAGAAATTGTTTGCAGTGTCAAGATTATATACTTGGCCTCCAACATATATACTGCCAGTTTACAGGCAGGAAAAGCATTTTCATCCTAATATGCATTGCCATTTTTATATTATACTAGAAAAGTTGACAAGCACTAGATAGATAGATCTTTGCTTTTAGCTAGTTGCTTGAGCTGCTTCACAATTGATAAAACAGTGCAGGTATTCTGAGTTGTTTCTGTTAGCAAAGGAGAGCATTGTTTTTTTCTTTGATAACTATCCCTAATCTATTGGCCTTTGCTGGACAGACATATAGTCTCTTCTAAGTGGTGATAGAAGCATTTATTAAATGTTTTATTTTTTCATTCAGAAAGCATTATGATGTATAACTCTGATTAAAGATCCTGAGAGCAATTCCAAAGAACAGGATATCTGCCTTTAAGAATGTATAGTCTAAAAAAAAAAACAAAAAAAAAAAACGAGAGTGAAAATTATATAACAAATTCACACCTATAAGAAAGTAAACTACAAAAAAAGACAAGAAGGTAACAGATAAAGATGATTGCAGAAGGGAAATAGTTGCAGCTGGTAATTATTTAGTTACTGTCAAAGTTCAGCTATGCTAAAAATCATCAGGAAGCAGAACCCACTCTTACATTCAGAAGTAATAAAGACGTATATCATGTGGCATTAAAACCATGGTGTGGGAGGTCTTAGCCTGTTCTTAGATCTTAGATGCTGAGCACACTGAGTAATAATAAAAATAACTTGAACTTCTCACCCACAACAAGCACAGTTTTAAATCCGACTGTGAAGAAATAGTTGTAGACATTCAGCAAAGTAATTTATCTTTCCTTCTTTATCTTTCCATGGTTTGCATTTATAGAAACTAATGAATTATTACATATTCTTCTCCTTAGTACCTTGGGTCATTATTAGAGGCCCTAATGTTGTATCAGCCTCTGGTTGATGACCACATCTTCAGTCTGTTTCTAATGTTTTCAGAGTACGCCAGGCAAGTTGGCAAGTGCTAGATGCCTCCTATGCTTTTGTACTCAGTCCCTCACTTTCTGCTTCTCTTTTAGGTTCCTTTGTAATAAATCAATATTTATTTAATCTGCCTATATGTAGGTGGGAATGCTGGAGCCAGGGTTGTTTTGTTTTTTTTGTTTTGTTTTGTTTGTTTTTTTAAGGAGTAAGAAACAATCTCATCTGTTTAGTTAAGTATTGTTTCCATTTGTAAAAGGTGTATAGTAAATATTGATAGTATTCTGGACTTGTCTTTTTAACATTTTTTTGTTTTAGACTTTTACAGATCTTACAAACAACTATTGGTCTATGTAAATAAAAGATGTTTCAGAACTTATGCTGCTAATTAGAAGCTGTTTCCTAGCACTATCTTTAAAATGTTTATTATAGTTGAATTTAATTACTTCGATCCAAGGCTAATTGTAGACACGATTGTGAAGTAAGAGGGCACTGGTCCTCTTTGCCTCCCAGCACTGCTCATTGCCATGTGTAGCAGAGCTCTTAGTCTCTCTCCCCGTCCTAACCTGTGAGAGTGTTTGACTCCTCTCCTCGTGGTATGTTCTGAGGCCATGCTTTTTTATGTCATTAAACATCATTAGGTTGATCAAGCAGTGTGGTAGACATGGTTGTTGTCTACCCTGATAATCTCTTCTTTTCAACTCTCAGAGACACTTATATCATAAAATTATTGCATTTTTCTACCTCAACCTTCCTGACTCTGTTGATGAAAATAGTTAATTTCATTTAAGGAAATGATTAATAGTTTTTTTCTGTAATGTTTTAGACTAGGGCTTTATACAAAAATACAGTTGCACACTATGAGGCTAGTACTCTAAAGTAGCTATATTTATCATTTTTATTATATCACATTAATCCACTTTTTCTGTGATTATTCAGAAAAGGTGTCTGACTTAACTTTTGTCTTGTGTTTCAACAGAAGGAGAATATGTTAAAATGTTTATGCGAGGTCGGCCAATTACAATGTTTATTCCTTCTGATATTGACAACTATGATGACATCAGAACAGAACTGCCTCCTGAAAAGCTCAAACTGGAGTGGGTGTATCCTTCTCTACTGTGACAGCAAATTAGTTGGCTTCATTTAAGGAAAATTAGTTTACCTAACCTCTATCAAAATGATTTTTATACCAAAAAAGTAAATATAATAAGCATAACAACCACTTGAGAAAGTAAAGACATATCATCTCTGATCTTTTCACGTATTATGTATATTTTTCTATTAGTAATTTAAAACCATCAAAATTAACATCTTCAGATAGAGAGAACAATATTCTATGTTTATCACAGCAGATACTTGTGATGTGGTAGAAAAGGGCTGGATTGGAATTGGAAGACTAGTGTTTTTGAGTCTTCGCTTTGCCACTTAGGCCCAGTGAATCTTATTTTCTTCATTTATAAAAGAAGTTAATAACCACTACCTCACAGGTCTGTTGTAAGAATTAAATAGGAAAACGTCGGTTAAGTATTTAATAACCTGTGAAATAATGTGAATTATTTTAGTAGTCAGTTAACAAGGTTGCTTCTAATTCTAGAATTAACTTCTGTTTTCAGCCAGACTTTTTTAAAAAAAATGACTGCCTAAAATGGAGCTCCTAATTTCACTTAGAAATTCTCCCTTTATAGAACCTCTGAGAAACTCACAGTGAAGTGGAAGATGGCTAATAGTTGGACCTCTGTTTCTGCCCTCCATTTCCCTACGTCCTCTTCCCTCACTGCCTGAATCATTCTCTCCTTCAGCAGAAATAAACTTGGGAAATCTCACCAAGTCTATAATTCTGTACAACTTTTTAACAGACATTCTGCCTACCAAACTGCCTGGCTATCTTTTATTCATTTAGGTCAAGCATAAATGTCACTTTCTCAAATAACCCTTCTTTTGATCCCTCTCTTTTTCTTTAAATTAGGTTCTCCTTTTATGCTTCTCCTAAATTCCTGTTATTTTTCTTTCCATAATTTCTAGTAATATATTTGGTATTTATTTCTGCCATCTTTGCCAGAACAGAAGCTCAAGGAACACATGCCCCACATTTATTTGTATAAGATGGAACAATTAATTTCATGAGCTCAACCTAGAAAAAGTGCTACATACCTCATTGCTGAATATCACTACAGTCACCTTTGAAGTACTTCCCTGGGAAGCTCTGACCAACACCAGCACCTAGTACATCCTTCAGAGCAGTTTTGGAACTCTTTTCCTGGAATAGTCATCAGAGCTGTCATCATGCCCAAAATCTGACAATGAAGTTTGCACACTTGCCACCATGCATTTACATTGGCAGCCCTGTACAAACAATTCAGTAAGCTCTCATAACCTTTGTAGAGTGCTGTCAACTAAGTGTATGGTGGCAAGTTTGCAAACTTCATTGCCATATTTTGAGTACTATAACAACAGCTGGCCATTCCACAAAGAGTTCCAAAATTGTTTTGAAGAGTGGACCAAGAACTGGTTGGTTCACAGCTTCCCAAGGAGAGTACTTAGAAAGTGACCTTAGTGATATTCAGCAATGAGGTACGTATCACTGTTTCTCAGATGAGTTCGTAAAATTAATTGTCTGACCTCATGATTTCAGCTCAGTGCCTGATACATCAGGAATTCAATATGTATTTATCTGGTGAATGAGGAAACTAAGATTTAAGCACATTAAAAGACTCAGGATTATACAAGGGATAATGGCAGGACATGAGTTTTCTAAAAAGTTCTATTCCCGTCCTATTTACATTACATCTTTCTGATTCCCTTAAGTGTCCTTGGAAAAGTTGTTAATTTAAAATCTTGAAAATACTGTTTATTAAAAACCTTGACACTTTCTATTAAGATACGGTTATCGAGGAAAGGACTGTCGAGCTAATGTTTACCTTCTTCCTACCGGAGAAATAGTTTATTTCATAGCATCAGTAGTAGTACTATTTAATTATGAGGAGAGAACTCAACGACACTACTTGGGTCATACAGACTGTGTGAAATGGTTGGTATCATTTATCATTGTTCATTTTATTTCATGTTCTTTTTCTTTTAATTTAGGTTTTATTGGAAATGATTTTTTGTGGAGAGCTCAGAACTTAAGGATATTATGTGCATTCTGTAGAATATATTTTAAAAAGAGAAAAGTACTTATGGGCCTCCAGAATGGTTGCTGTGGTATCAACAGTCATAAAACACAGGACCTATAAATCTGCTTTCTCAGATCTTTTATGGTCCTTTTTTTCCAGCCTGTAATATCAAATGTGTGTGGGGCACACTAGACTTATATGTATCTGAGAGTGATTTTGGTTACTAAATATTTATTGAGGATTTGGTCTATGCAGATAAATTTTAGACTTGAGGCTTTTCTTTTTGGGAGACAGAAAGTCATGTCTAATTAAGAATCATAAGTGTCCCATAGGGTGTCAAACTGTAAAAATGTGAGAACTCCTTTTAAATGTCCTTAAATTATTCAGTTAATTTTGCTACTTCTTAGTTAAGTTCAGTCGTTAATTCATTATTTTCCAGCATTTAAAATCTTCTCTGTCTGTACTATTCTGGCAACTGTATCTTTATCAGAAGAAAATTGATATATGACTATGAGAATATATGGATATTGTTAAACTCTTAGAGGTAATTAAAATAGTACATTTTACACTGGAAGAATAATATATGTGCAGAATTATTTATTACAACATTGTTTGTGATAGTAAAGATTAAAAACAGCCTAAGTGTCTTTTAGCTGGGGACTAGAGAAGTTGTGGTGTACTCATAGATTATCATGCAGCTATAAAGAACTAATGAGGAAGCTCTTGATGCATTAATACAGAAAAATCCTTAATATATACTCCTAAGTACAAAGCTTAAAGAGCAGGAAGATGTGCACAGCATTTCACCATCTGTAAAAAGGAGATGGAAAATAAGTATTTATGTTGGCCTCCACTTAGGTAAATTTTCTTCCAGAATTAATAATATTAGGAAACTGATTATAGTGACTATTTGGTTGGGGTTGCAGGGAGTGTAGTAGAGAGGTAGATGAGATTTCAACAGATGGGGCAGGGTAGGAAAGAGAATTTTCTTGCTTTTAATAGCTTTTGATGTTTGCACTCACAAATGTATTACCTAATCCAGAAATGTTACTTTTTAAAATGTATTTTAAAAGATCTGAATGAAGCATGGCAAAATATTAATGTGTTAGATTTTTAGTAACTTTTTATATAGTTGACTTCAATAAAGGACATAAGCTATTTAAGTAAGAGTAAATAGTATTTGTTAAGGAAACATTGATAAACTCTACCCTCCTTAGGAATCAAAGAAATTAAAACAAGATACCATTTATGGCAATTAAATTATCAAGGCATTTTAAGATACAATTCTTAATCTGGGGAAATTGTAGTGAAACTTTTAAAACACTTACTTCTTATGACAATTTAAATAGCTACTACTCTCAGGAAAACAATGAGCAATACATACAAAGGAAAAAAATTATATTCTTAGTTGAGCCTCTCCATTGGTTGCAAACTATAGAAAGATTCCAAATAATGGATATGAAGACATCTTTAAAAATTTTTTCTAGTCACTTGTGTGTTTATCATGAGAAATGTGGGCATATATGCTGCACTGCATTCGAATTGTATTTAAAAATTTCTTGCCCCAAGTTTGACCTGTAGTTTAGCATTAAGAACTGATTAAAAGGTTGGTTGCACTAAGTGTGAAGCTGTTCAGTTTTGTTCCTTTGCAAAAAGTAGAAAAGATAGAAGAACTGTTAAGTCAATGACATGCATAAGGATTATGTGGCAAAATGGAAAAGTGCTTATGTTTCAATAAATTAAAACTATACAGTACAATATTGCATCTTCACTATAATAAAACTATGTGAATATGTATATGAGCCATAGATGCAGGAATGGAAAGATACTTGAACAGATGAAAGTAGTTTAATTTGTCATGCCACAATTGTGAATAATTGTTTTCTTCACATTACTGTTCCATTAATTTGTCTGTTGAGTTTGACAAAGAAGTACAGCTGAAAACTTAGAAAAGAAATCCTTTGATACTTTCTAAAGAAAATAAAATAAACGGGTCACAGTCAGATATTTTTAATGATAAAAAAACTTGTTTGAAAAATGCTCATACTAAGGCATAGTTCTGCTGTTTCACATTACCCGTCTTTAAAATTGTTATTAATACTGCTTTTTAGCCTTTCTATACATCCTGACAAAATTAGGATTGCAACTGGACAGATAGCTGGAGTGGATAAAGATGGAAGGGTGAGTGACACAGTTCTATGACTTCTATACCTAGTAACATTTCTGTTAAAATTGAATTAATGGTAATTTTTACTACATCTCATTTTATTCTTCTAAAATTTAACTACTAAGGGATTTCTGGTATAAGCAAGGGAAAAAGAATGTAAGAACATCCAAAAATCAAAAGAGAATCATACTACTGATTTTCTTCCTAAAAACAAGTAACTGTTTACTTTTGTAAAAATGGGAGGACTGGTAACCTTTTTACTATTTTTTTTTTTAACATAGAATAACCTATCGGTGTTTGCCAGGTACTGCAATTTCCTTAAATTGACGGACCCCTTGAATTTATATATGTTAGAACTAATAACACTTCAAATTTTTTAGTTACTATTCAGTATTATTAAATAGGCTTACATAAAAAATTCCTTACTTGTAAGGATCCATAGTAAATATTAATGATTAATGACTGATTAGCAAACTGTGACTGTACTCATGACATCCTCTGGCTTCAGTTCCTTTAATGAAAAGGAGTTGGAGGGGTTATATTGAATGACTTGTAAGGCCCCTTCCAGTTGTAGATTTTTTTTGTTTTGTTTTTTTGTTTTTTTTTTGCTTTATGGTATGTGGGCTGGGAATCGAACCCAGGCCGCAGCGCTAACAGCACCAGCACTGAAGCCTTAAGCCGCTACACTATCAGGGAACTCCTGTAGATTTGTTTTAAGGACTGTTTGCTTAGCAATGTATTTAACAGGAATTTTAAAACTACTGTTTTCCCAGGAATAAAGGTAATGGTAAAGCAGGATATGGGAAGCAAATTTGCCTGACTCCACTTTTTAATAGCTGTTTAACTTTAGACAAGTTAGTTATATCTCTGTGTCCTAGTGTCCTCATCTGTTAAATGGTAATTATAATACTACATAGCTCATAGGATTATGATGATTAAATGAATTAATACCTGTGATATCCTTAAAATAGTATATGTCACTTAGTACATACTCAAATCATCTGCTGCTACTATTATCACTGTTGTTATTTCCTTATTCTCATTATCTAAGAAGAAAATACCTGTTTGAGATTCTTTGGGACATGTCTACATGTAGTAGCTATTAATATTTTTTGTTAGATATTTATTCATTCCTGATACTTTTTAAAGACAGCAAACAGTTCTTTGTCATAGTGGTATTGATTTGCCTCCTCCCGTGTACCAGGTAGTCCTGCTAGCTTGTGTTTTTCCCCTTGTTTTTGTAGCCTCTGCAACCCCATGTCAGAGTGTGGGATTCAGTTAGTCTCTCTACACTGCAAATTATTGGACTTGGAACATTTGAGCGTGGAGTAGGATGCCTGGATTTTTCAAAAGCAGTAAGTAACAAATTTTATAGGAGTAAGCAAGCTGCACAGCGAAGTTAAGCTCAGGTGTGTCTGTGTCTGTGTATGAGTGTGTTCATAGAAAGTAATAACTCTGAACTGAAAAATGAGATGTTAGCTATCCTTAGCAATGGCCAGCATTTTAACTAAAGTACTTTGGTTTAGATAGACTCCAGGATATTACCCTTAATTGTACTTAATTTTGTTCTGTCCTGAAATAGGATTCCAGGTTAGTAACAGGAAATGGTTAGAGGAATGCACATATAGCATAGTAAAATTGAAACAAGATGTGCTTTTGCTCAGTTTTCATAATGGAGATCTATTTTACTTAGGAAATTTAGAGGCATGATACTTGGCCTATTCTCCAAAATGTTGTCTTTTCTTAATGTCACATTGGAGCAAAAGAAAGAATCAGACCTTTTGTATTTACTAAAATCATGAATTATCTTGATTCCGAATTGGTAACAACATGAGTTTAAAATTCATTGTCCAGCAATCTTATCTAATCCTTGAGACTTTATTCTGAGGGGAAAATAAAACAGGATGTTATTCATTTAAATGTTGTATTTATTCTTGAATTATATGTAATTAATATAGAGTATACAGGAAACAGTCTACATTTTAGGATCTATATAATTTTTAATCTAAACATCCCTCCAGATTTTATTGGGCCTTGTTCATACTTTAAGATATATGAGGGCTGTCAAGAAAAAATCCAGCTATGATCACCTCTTTTTCATATTATGTGGCTGGATACTTTCCAAACAGCATTTCTATTCATGTATTTGTATTATCTCTTCAGTTCCTAGCTATCAGCAGCTACCTTCTGGCACGTGGGGGAGGAAGGTGCATTTTTAGAGCAGAAAGGTAAATTTGGGTAGATATAGGAACTTTGCTAGCTTGAATGTACTGAATGTCATTTATCAAATGGGTCAGGAATTGGGAGAAAGACATTTAGAAAAGATAATAGGTCAGAAAGGAAAAGGAAATACTTACACTACTTCCCTGCTCCCACCACTTCACCCCAAAGTCTCTATAATAGTAACTGTTGTCATTTTGTTGATATTACTGTGACAGTGTTAAGACTTTGATCACCTCATACTCTTAACTTTTCCTAGTTTAGGTAATTATTCCATTGTAGGCTAAAAGAACGCTAAAGAGAAGAGAGTAAGCTCTACCCTTCCTCAGTACCTTTCCTCTTCATCACAGCATTTCTTTGTTCAATAGACATCTAAGGCACATACTGCAAGTGCTACTAGGGAAAAACGAATTTTTAAATATCATCCATGGTTCTTTCTATTAAACTGGGAGATTTAAATTATGTAAATGAAAATGGTTTTGGAAAAATAGAAAGGAATTTAGTTATGATTTTATTTATCTTGTTCACATTAATGTAAATCAGGTATATCATGGAAAACTGAAATTGGCAAACTTTAAAATAGCTATTAATTTCAGCTTATTCCTTCAAACTATCAAAATTTAGGCGCAAATTTATGAAATTATGTACATTTTAAGCCTACATCAATGGAATATACTCTAGATATAAGTCAGCAAGAGGGAAGTATAAGATGCAGAAGGGACTAGAGTATCCTCAAAATCACTTGTTTGCTATCTCTGGATAATACATGTAGTAAGTGGCTAGTGATGTGGAAATTAACCTAGGGGAAAAAAATTTTTTAAATAGGAAATACTTTTTAAAAGAATATTGTATTTCTGAAGAAAATTCAGCCTTAGTATTTCAAGGAACCATGAGTTTAAAGGATTTCGAATTATCTTAATGTTGGCAGTTTTAATAACAGATTTTCTTAGAAAGTCGGCCTTATCTGAACTTTTTAAAATTCCTTTAACTGACTCTTTTTTAGGATTCAGGTGTTCATTTATGTGTTATTGATGACTCCAATGAACATATGCTTACTGTGTGGGATTGGCAGAAAAAATTAAAAGGAGCAGAAATAAAGGTAAATCCAAAATTTTTTTAATTGAGCATTATCTTTTAGAATACATTGTTTGTTTCTCAGATCCTTGGAAGTATTGCATATACTTAACTTGCATACTTTTACTACCACCATCTGGCCAAATTCATCAAATTTATTGATTTGGCCTCATTTTTATGATAAGAATACCATAAGAATGGTAGTCTTAAAATAGTCAAGGAACTTGAACCAGTTTCAGTGTTATTTCAGACACATTGTGCTACGGAAGTGCCACAATAGATGGGTGTCTAACTCAAAATTAAGACTGAATACTCTACTTGGCTGCTTCTACTTTTTTAAGAAATTATATTATTTCATTCAATCTTTTAAGCTTTAAAAATCTAAAGGAAAAATTCAACCTTAGGAGTATCGCTGACGTAACTGAAAGGCATATGCAATGAGAAACTTTTTGGTCTTAATTATGTTTCTGGAATTATTACATAAAATGCAGCATATTTTATAATTGCCATAGAAGAGTGTTGACCCCAGTATGTGGTGGATTAGGCTATAACTTGTAAGAGAAGAATGTAAGGTTAGCATTGCAGCTGCATTCATATATGGGTCAGAAATGACCTCTCTCTGACAGGCTTTCAAAGGGATTCAAAGTGACAGGGTGACTAAAAAAAGCCTATGACATGTTTGCTGTACTCTTAACATCACATTCCTCTTCGATTGCTTATGTGTGTATGCACACGTGCACTCTCTCAGCAGTTTTGTTTTGTGTAAGTTTAAAGCTTTCAGCTTGTTGGTTGAAAAGAGATCATTTCTTTTTGTGTTAAGTTAATCTTTTGAAAGAAATAGAGTAGATTTGATTGTATTGGAAAGGAATATAAGATATCAAAAAACCTCAAACTCTAATAAACATAAATGAAGGCATTGTCTTTTCAATCATCATTCATAGGGAAGTTATACCAAAGTGAAATAGATCAGTTTTGATCTTTGTAGTGAAGGCTACCAGATGAAGTCTTACAGTTTTCCTCCTACTGGCCATTCCTTGATCTCCTTTCCAGGACCTTAAGTTGGTATTCCTCAGAGTTAATATCTCATGTCTTCCACTAGTATCATATACTGCTACCATTCCCTTTGTTACTATCTGCCGTGTCCCCCACATCAGTTAACTCCAGCCCTGATCTCTCTCACAGATTTAAACCTACATTTCTGTTGCCTGCTATCTCTGCAAGTCAAAATCAACATATTCACATGTGTACTAATCATCTTCCTTAGCCCCCAACCAGTTTCACGTCTCAGTGATTAACACCGTGTTCCACTTAGTTGCCCAGTAAATACGTGGGCATCATTCATGACTCTTTGTCCCTCACTTCTCATACCCAGTCAGTCAGCAAATTCTCTAAACTCTATCCCAGATGTCTGCATTACAGCTCTTTCTAGTGCAAGTGAATGTAAAACAACTAAAGCTGACTTTAAGAGAATTTATAGATTCATGTTTAGGGAGGGGAAAATACCTCTGGTAAAGATCATAGGGGAATTTTGCCCCAAGAATGACTTGATTCAGGGGTTGAATCACTGATTCTCTGTCTCTCCTCATGGTTTCTCCCTGTGTGTTGACTTTACTCCATTCTACTGTAAATGAGTTGTATTCTTGCTTAAATCACAAGGATTTGGGAAGTTGATACATAACTTACTAATTTATGTAAGTTTAAAATCCAAAGACGATTTTAAAACATTGGCAAAGTTCCCTGGTGGTGTAGTGGCTTAAGGCTTTTGGCGCTGGCACTGTCAACGCTGAGGCCTGGGTTCGATTCCTGGCCAGGGAACTACCCACATTATTGGCAGAAATTAAGACAGTGAAGTAATAAGCAATAAAAACAAAGAGACAGTATTATAAAGATGTCACTTTTCTGCATATTGATCTATATGTTAACATATTTATAATCCCAGCATGAATTTTATAGAGGCTGACAAGCTGAATATTTGTGGAAATAGGAATTGGTAGGAATAGATAAACATAAGGTTAATGAAGGTATAAAGTAACTGGAACTCTCACTCTGGGCATATAAATCAGTATAGCCATTTTGGAAAACTGGCATTATCTGCTAACGTTGAATGTATGCATATGCATATCCTCTGACCCATCCTGTTCCACTCCTACGTATAAACCCTACAGGAGTATATATACGTGTGTTGACCAAAAAGCAAGTAATTGAAATTAATGATAGCCCCCCCAAAAGGAAATTACTCAAATACTCATCAGTAGAATGGATAAATCAATTGTTTGTTCTCTAAAGAGGAATATTATCAATAATTAGAATGAACAAATTACAGTTATGTACAATAATATTACATGAAATGCATCTCACAAATGTAATGTTGATAAAGTAAGGCAGACACGAAGAAGTACATTCTATGAGATTTCATTTAAATAAAACATAATAAACTAACCTATAGCGCTATCAATTAGGATCATGGTTTACTTGAACAAGGAGAAAGGATAGTGACTAGAAAAGGGATCTGAGGTGTTTCTGGGATGTTAGTGGTGTTTTGGGGATGTTAGTGATGTTCTGAGTTTTGCTCTAGAGTAGATGCTGTACCAGAAGTGTGTTCAGTTTGTGAAACTGTATCAAGCTACATACTTAGGATTTGTGAACTTTTCTATTTATATAAAAGCTAAAATACCTAGTAAGGCTACACTCCTACCCAAAGTGATTTAATTTCATAGATCACTTTAGTTTATGTCTTGAATATCTTATCCCTAGTACCACAGGTTTATATACTGGGAATATTTGTAGTTAAGTTTTATAACCTTTGATTCATCAGTTTGGCATAAGATGCAACTGTCAAGTAGTTTTTATTTTGTCTAAGTAAAACCTAAGGACTTACTCAATCAGTTTTTAAAAGGCAACATCATGCTGAAAAAGAGATGACTAATTGTTGCTGTTTAACACATTATGTTTAAATTTTACTTTGACCTACTAGTTATATACTCACATAGTTCCATACCAAACATTGTGAAGAATTCTGTAACAAGAGATGGTACTGTCCTTTTCCTTCGTTTTATAACACGGTAAGGGGGAAAAGCATTTAGATTAGATTATTTGGCTTTTATTTCTATGCCTATACAAGGCCACAGAGCCCAAATGTTAGTAGAAGAAATGTAAAATTTGGGGAAATAAGGAGCCATTGGAAAAAAATTTTAATTTAGGTAAATTTTTTCAAGTGTCATTTTATTAGTATAAGAATATCAAATCTGTTTTCTTTAACTCACTTTCATAAGATTACCATGTTTACCATGTTGGTTTGCATTGAGGAAATACTTCCATACATATGAAATTCGTCACTAAGTTATAAAAAGACATTAAAGATTACCCTGCAGGTGAACACCAACAAACAATAAAACAGCTTTGTATGCATATAGATTTCACCCCACTATTAAGTATGAGTAGGTGCTTTTACCATAAAATATCAATTTAGTAAGAATTCAGTTATTTACTTAACATATTGAAACACATGGTTTTTAAAACATCCTCAATTCAGTAATTTCAGTGAAGAGACTATACTTGTAATTCCTTTGTGACTCTGATACCTGTTTTCTTCCTTTTTTTAAACTTAACTCCTGTCCTTTCTAAGTTTTTTTGAGTAAATAACATAGAAGTTCTTTGTTTTTTATTTCTATATGAATTAGTAGTGACCATTCTTTATCTACTTTTTAAGGCTTTAGCCTGAGGCTTAATCTCTAAATCAGTAATATTTTCTTAAATGAATGAGTGGTCAATAATAATAGTACAAAGATATGACATTTTTTAAAGATAAGACTTCTTTAAATTAAAAATGGCAGTGCCTTTAAGACAAATGTACTTTGCTCTTGTATTTGATAGTTTTAGTGTACTCCTTCCTGAATGTGCAAGAAACTAAAATAATCTAAAATTAATTCATATAAATATCTTTCTAGTGCAGTTATATATAAATAGCACAAAAGATGATATTGTAGTATAAAGACATCAAATATAATCATTGTTGGGGAATTCCCTGATGGTGTAGTGGCTTAAGGCTTCAGCGCTGGTGCTGTCAGCGCTGCGGCCTGGGTTCGATTCCCAGCCAGGGAGATACCCACATACCAAAAAGCAAAAGAAAAAAAAAACAACAAACCAACAACAACAAAAAATATATATATAATCATTGTTATAAAATTTTATTATTAAAATTTTTTAAGAAAAATAGATCTTGCTAGAAAAGGTATTTCCTAAAAAATTTTTTCCTGTTTTTGATTATCACTAGCTGTAATTGGTACTTGGTGGAGATAAGGATATACATTCATCTAAAGTTTTATTTCTTTTTCCACAGACAACAAATGAAGTTGTTTTGGCTGTGGAGTTCCATCCAACAGATGCAAATACCATAATAACATGTGGTAAATCTCATATTTTTTTCTGGACCTGGAGTGGCATTTCACTAACAAGAAAACAAGGAATTTTTGGGGTAAGGATCAGAAATAATAAGTTCATTATAAACCTTTAGCTTTTTAATTGTTGAATAAGAATAAAGTCATCATGCCAAAGGGAAAACTGAAAATTCTCATTGTTTCTTTGTAGAAATATGAAAAACCAAAATTTGTGCAGTGTTTAGCATTTTTGGGGAATGGAGATGTTCTTACTGGAGACTCAGGTGGAGTCATACTTATATGGAGCAAAACTCCTGTAGAACCCACACCTGGGAAAGGACCTAAAGGTACAGTATTCTCATATTAGAGTTATTCCTTTTTAATTTGCACCTACTGCTATGGTCCCATCTCTTACCCATACCAGGAGAGAGAGAACTGTAGTGAAACAATATGAGAGCCACTAACATACCTTATGTTTTTAAGGTTCTTTATAATGATTTTTTAAAATTATTTACCCAGTTATTTATTAAGGATATATAACCTACATTTCACTGTACTGAACCTTTACATATAGGAGGTTAATACAAAATAAGCAGAAAGAAATGGTAGACATATATGTGAATTTAAACAGTATAAAGATTAAGAGAAAAATCATTTTGACCTTCTGAGTTTTGTGAAGCCTTCACAGAAGAAATGATATTTAAGGTAAGCCATAATGAATGTACAAGACTGTAAAAGGTATGGAACCTGATGCCAGTTTGGGGAAACAGTGCAAGCAAAGGCAGAAAGATGGATATGAATGTGAGGCATTCAGGGTAGTATGAATAAATTTGTCGTGTAAAAGTGGTAACAGAAACAGGAAATAGCCAACTGGAAGGAAATACGATTTTAAAAAAATAGTGTTTTGTAATTCCTCTTAACAGTTCAGTATTTACAAAACCCTTGCAAATTCATATAGGGATTAAAATACAGATTTTCTGAATCCTTAAGATGAATTGCACTCACTTGGAAGAGAGAAGAGCTGTGAGGCCAAGTATCCTTTATCCCACAGTGAGATGACCAG
>PVJL010005417.1:0-109220 GCA_004026885.1 Lyroderma lyra | reverse complement strand
GGGCGGGCGCTGGGTTGGAGCCCACGGGGGCACGTCACGTGGCGGCAGGGGGCGGGGCGAGGCGTTTCGAGCTGTGTTTACAGCTCCGCTCACACCGCTTCTTGTCGACGTCGCGGTTCTGGTGTGCGCGACTGGATTGGTTTTGGAACTGGCATCTCGCGTGGGAGTCGGGGAGAAGCTGTGGGCCGAGGTGTGGCTAGGTCACCTTCGCTCTGGATGCCTTCGTTTCTGTTTCTCACAATTTCTGGGCCCCAGTTTTATTTACTGTGAGCAACTGTTGGGCCCTTACACTGTACCTGGCTCAGACCTGGCCCCGGTACAGCGGAGAGCAAATCCGAGACCGGTCGGCTGGTGGCAGGGCTGGTGTGGGGCGTGTGTCAAAAATCCCAAGGATAGGAGTTCCCTGATGGTGTAGTGGCTTGAGGCTTCGGCGCTGGCGCTGTCAGCGCTGCGGCCCGGGTTCGATTCCCAGCCAGGGAGCTACCCACGTACCAAAAAGCAAAAAAAAAAAAAAAAAAAAAAAAAAATCCCAAGGATAGATGTAGAATTGCAAGTGTGGAAAATGCCCTCAGGATGCAGACACAGGACCTGGTTGTGGGTTAAAGGTCATTGAAGGGTTTTAATAGGTCTGATCCGTTGTGCACATTAGGATCACTGGCTGTGGCTGCGTGGGGACCAGATCGTGGCAGGTTGTGGGGGGAGGAATCCGATCAGTTCAGACAATGTTCTGGGTGTGTCTGGTTCAAGGGAAATCCGTCCCTGCCCAGTAACTTGCCCACAGAATTGGATTGAATGAAGGGAACTGTTCCACACTGGGTGGGGTGGGGACCTGCAGTGCTCTCTGGGGAGCTTTTCCTGGATCCTTCAACTTTTCCAAGTGTTCTGGCTTTGGTTAATGGGAAGGGGAGGATGTGGGTGGCATGTGGACAGGTCCTGAAAGGTCCCTGAGGGGTGTGAGGAGTTGGGGGGAGGTTGGGGCACTAGAATAGGTGAGGGAGGGAATAGAACCCAGCTAGAGTTGGGAGCCTTGCCCATTGGCAGGATTCAGTGTTCTTTTCTAGTGGGTGCTTCAGCCCTGGCTGAAGTCACCCATCCACCAGGGAAATAAGGTTTTGGCTTCTGTTCTAACTTGGGATCAGTCAGTTTCCACCATTTTTTATAATCTCCCGATGGTACCAGGAGATTTCTGCTCTTATTGAGAATGACCCCTTACCTTGCAAAGCATGGTAAGCACAAACTGATGTGGGCAAAGCTGCTCAGCACAGGGTAGGCAGCTCTGAATATGGTTAACTATAAGTGCTGGGACAGGAACAGAGCATTGTGGAAAATGAGCAGGTTCTGCAGCCAGACAGACCTGGATGTTAGAATTGACTCAGCCATTTAATGACTCTGATGCTGGGCAAGATACTCTGATGCTGAGCTTCAGTTTCCTCATTTATAGAATCCAAGGTGAGAGTGACAAGGTCTTCCAGAACTTCTATGGAAGATTAATGCCAGTGAGGTGCCCAGCATGGACCTGGCATTCAGTGCACCATTTCTAGCACTCATCTCTTTGTCGACCTGCGGACCACTCTAGAGAGCCCAAGTCCCATTTTACATATAAGGAAACAGGCTGCAATTCAGGTCTCTTTACGCTCTTGCCAGTGGGGAAGAACAGGCACCCAGTGGGCCAACAGGGGGTGTTTCTGGCAAGGAAGGGTGCTGGCAGGGCCCACTGGGGGCTTTTCTTGCTGAAGGAGGCAGGAAGTACCTTCACTCCTGCACCACTCTCATCCAGGTATCACTCAGGCACCTGCTCAGGCTTGGTCCAACCTAGACAGAGTATTTCCGGGCCAGAGTAGTTGGGGTGTGGCAGGTGGGACAGGCAAGAGCAAAGGTCACCACCCCTCTGGTGCCACTGGCCCCCAGCCGGATTGTTTTCCTGAGAATAACAGGGAAGGGAAAAAACGCTGTTTTTAGCCAGGATCAGCATGGCTGGAGAGTGGACTTTGGATTTCTTAGCGGCTCAGATGGGGCTTGACAGCTGGGGCCAGTAAATGGGGGAGGGGAAGAATAAAAAGCATTTCAGGCAGTGTCCTCATCTTACCTGAGGTCCAGGGAGGTTGAGGGCCTTGCCAAAAAGTTGGTATAGCCAATCCATGGAGGCTCAGGGCTCTGGCCTTCTTAGCATCCCCTGGCCGCCTCCCTACCTCCATTCTTTCACTCCACAGATGTGAGTGTTTATTAGACATACACTGGATGCCTGGCTCTGAGAGCACAAGAAGGAATAGGTGAAGGTCCTGCCCCTTTAAGAGTCTGGAGAAGTGTAGACTTGAGAGACTCACACCAAGAGGCCATAAACTATGATTATGCCTGGGGTCATTTTTTATGTTTCAAGTGACCCAGTGTTGGCTGACTGAGGGGGCCTTGAGGCCTGGCCACTGCCTGGCTCTTGCTTCTCTGTTCTCATACTCTTCCCCTTACTTGATTCTAGCCACACTGGCCTTTGAGCTCCTGGATCATACTCTGCTCTTTCTGCCGCAGAGCGGTTATACATACTGTTTCTCCTGCCTGGAACTTGCCTTCCCTCTAGAGTTTACCTAGTTGGCATCTGCTTATATTTTCTGGCTTAAATGTTATCTCTTTAGAGATGCCTTCCCTGACTCCCCTATCAATAGTAGGTCTTTCCTTTTATTGTATTGCATCTCAACCATTACCCCATAGCACCTTTCACATCTTGTATTTACACACTTTTAAACTTTGTGTCTGTTTCCTCACAAGCCTGCAGGCTCCCTATCTGGCAGTTCTACTACATGAACCCTATTACCTGGATCTTTGCCTGGCTCTTTGCCCAGCTCATTGCCTGTTACATAGTAGCTGCATGATAAATATTTGTTGAATAAGTAAATGAATCAGTCAAGATGTTGATAGTGGAAATAGTACCAAATCAGAAAGGGCCTGTCTCCCAATGGGGCATGAATAAGCACAGAAAAATATACCACAAATCCAAAGCTCTATTAAGAGGAATGTTTAATTAATCAAACATCCAGCCCATGAAAAGGACTGCCCTTGGCTCAAGATCTACAGGGAGGACATGCTCTTAGGGTTATTTTTCAATGGTAACATCAAAGCTCTCAGTACTTTCCCTCCCTCTTCCCAAAGAGGGAGACCAGTAAATTGAATGCGGTGTTGGTATATCTATGTGTGTATGTATACGACTGTTACATAATTCAATAGAAATTAACTTAAGGGAAGAAAGATCGCACCAGTTGGGGGTGTCTTTAGGCCCATCTGGGGGCAAGAGATAGGAAATCTGGGACACTGAAGCACTCCTGTCTCGGGTGGCAGGGGTGTGTTGTGGTAAAAGAAGTGGCCTGGTTCAAATTCCAGCTTTCCTGTTTACTATACAACCTGAGTGGAGTACTTAAGCTCTCTCAGCCTCACTTTCCTCTTGTAAATTGGGAATGAAAATAGACCAGACATCAGAGAATTAAATGAGAACATGTGCAAAACCATCAACACAATGCCTGGCACGTCGTAGGTGCTCAGTAAATGAGGGTTTTGGTTGTGGGGCAGAGAGATTTAATCGACTTTCCCAAGACATTGCTTCTCTCTCATAATCACAAGTCCTCTACTTCCTTTTATAGTTCCCTTACAATAGGCTTGTTCTGGATTCTGGCCCTTGGAAAGGTATAGGCGCGTTTTTAACATGGACTGTGGTGAATTTACAATTTGAGATTCTTGGCCAACCCTACCCTCACTGGTTGCTTTCTTTCTTTCTTTCTTTCTTTTTTTTTTTTTTTGGTTGGTTCCCTGGCGGGGAATCCAACCCATGGTGAGGGCGCTGAAGCCTAGCCACTACATCACCAGGGAACCCCCATTGGTTGCTTTCTTGATACATCAGGCCCAACTTGGGAAGTCACTTTCTTCTAAGAGTCCTAGTTTCTGAACTGAAAAGTAGGATGTGGCCTGCTTACAGAATTTTTTTTGTTGTTGTTGGTTCTCTGAGCTGGGATCCAGCCCAGGCTGGGGGGTGGGAGCGCCAAGGCGGAGGCCTAGCCACTGCACCACTAGGGAACCCCCCAGCTTGCAGAATTTTGTGTAAGTCAAAAAACCAGGAAAGTTTATTGCAATCTGTGAGGGTTTAATTCTGACCTTTTATATGGATCCCCTTCTTTGTGCCTCAGTTTCCCTATCAATAAAATGGGGACAAGTCTACAGCCTCTGTGGAGGGCTGTAAAATTATGTTTTCAAAGTACATGGAGCGGGCGAGAAAACCTGAGTTCCGGAAAAAGATAAAGCAAGCGCTTTGCTTCCCCTGTGAACATTGCTCCAGGTAAGCCTTAAGGTCACCCCAGCTCTTTTTGGGTGGCAGGTAAACCTGTGCCCTCTGCTGGCTGGGGCAGGAGATAAACTCTGGGAAGTGGGGAGAACCATGGTGGCTCAGGGAGATATTTCAAATGAGAGAGGGTATGTGGAAGTGGGTAAATAAAAGGGCCTATTATGATCAAATTATGAGGAGGCTAAAGAGTTACAATGTCAGTGCCGTAATTGGAATGCAGAGGAAGGACGATTTGCAGTGTGGTTGATGGTTCCTCCCCTCTGGATTCAAGTCCACTTGGTTTGTCCAGGAGAGCTTGTCAACAACTTCAGAGGGCCCGGGCGAGGAGCATCTTAGGAAATGTAGTTCCCAGGCGGGCTTCGCGCGCAGCCGCCTGGCGCCGTCGGCAGCGAGTGGACTGCATTTCCCAATGTGCCTCAGCAAAGGGGGCAGAGGGCCGCCGTGGCGTCGGGCCTCCGGCCGAGCCGGGGGTGGGGGCTCGGAGGCCAAGGCTTCCGCGGCCGTGGGCAAGCGTCCGTGGGGCCTGCTCCGGGCCATGTTCGAGTGAGGACGCCGTTGCCGCCGACCGCGTCCCACGCCCAGCCTGGCCCGCCGCACACCATGGGCTCCATCCTGAGCCGCCGCATCGCGGGCGTGGAGGACATCGACATCCAGGCGAACTCGGCCTATCGCTACCCCCCGAAGTCCGGTGAGCTGCAGACCCTGACCGCGGGGACGTACTGCAAAGCGCGGGCTTGGCGGCGGGCGGGCAGGGCCCTCCCGCTCGGGGTTCTCCGCGCAGGAGTGGGGCGGGGGCTCTGCTCGGCTCGTGGCCCTCCTTGCCGCGTCCCTGGCTGGAACTCCGCGCGCCCTCGATCTGGACCCCGGGGCTCGCATGGGGCCCTGGGGTGACCGTCTCGTCCAGGCTGGGTGACCTTGGGTCATTCACTTTGCCCCTGAGCTCCCTTGTCTGAACACTGGGGAGACTCTGGAGAAACTCCAAGGGCCGGGGTGAGGTTCCAAGAGCTTCCCTGGCGAGTAGTTGGTCGGTTCCCGGCGCTTGGCTCGTGCTTACAAAGTGGTCATTGTCATAAGGATTGACATCACACTTCGTTGGATTTAGCTTTCTTTTGTTGCTTGGTGTGAAGACCCAGCCAGTGGTTCTGGACACTCCATTCCATCTGGTCAGAGGCTTAGCTCTCCTTTGACCTCCTGGCATGTGTGGATGGTGAGGGGAGTGGGACTGGCTCCAAGGAGATGATTATAATCGAGGAGGGAGAGGCTGGGAGTCCTTGCTGGAGAAGTGGAGAATGGTTGGAGGGGACTCCTTTTCTGTGGCGGAGAGACCTGAGTCACCAGGGAAGAAATGACTTTCCCAAGGTCTCAAAGCTGAGTGGAAGCACATCTGGGACGAGGACCAGGAATCTGACTCCCAGAGTAGTTGTTTCCACTCTTCTGCCGCCTCTAATGATGAGTGTGGCCTGACCCAGAACTTTAGTTCCAGTTTCTCATTCTCCATCACCTCCTCTGGTCATTTGCTATAGAAGGGAGAGAAGGTAGAGGACAGGGAATTTGGACTTCTCGGGGACTTTCAGATTGGGTCCTCTAATCCTGACTTCCGAAGCATCTGATCCAGTGTGGTCTTCTAGGCCTCACAGTTGGTCTGTGGGCATCCAACTGGTCCAGGTTTCCTCTGAGTATGCTTCACAACCACCTGGTCCCACCAGCTTGGGAAACATGCATTTCCCAGGCCCTGCTTCAGACCTGCTCGGGGCCTAGGACTCTGCCTTTAAACCTCATTCTCCAGGTGAGTCTGATGACCACTCCGGTTTGAGAACTGCTGTGCCCTGCTTTTGGAAGGTCAGAGGGTAGCGCCTGGGACTACTGGAAGTAAAAGGGATGGAGATGGTTTTAGAACAGCCAGAAAGGGTTGAAGTCTGTGCAGAAGGCACTGTTGCCTGCTAGTCAGGAGCTCTCCATGCCTCCTGTTGTCCTAGGCACAAGACCAGGACAGCCCAGTCTGGTGTGGGGATTCCCTGAAGGCTCTGTGGGCTTACTTCTGCAGATCTGAGGGAACAGTTGATTGAAGGCAGCTTCCTCCATTGCCAGTGTTCTTCCGGCTTGTCTTCAGTTGAGTGACCTTGGCAAGTTGCTTAGTCCCCTGGGTCACAGTTTCCTCATCTGTAAAATTGGTTGATCCTTGTTCAGTGCTCAGAACAGTACCTAACACCTAAGAGGTCTTCACAAAGTATTAGCTGCTTTGACAGCTTGAGAAGGAAATGAGGTGACCAGCTCAGACCCTAATAACAGCAGTGGTGTGGCAGAGATATCAAGAAGTTTAATGTGACACCTCCTCTCACCTGGGATCAGAGCAAATGATGTCACTTCACTTGGGCCTTTGGACAAAACCACAGATACAAGGCATTTACAGGACTACTTTCGATTCCCAGTAGCAAATCTTGCTAATCGATGAGGGTACTTTCCCACCGAACCTGGACTTGGTTTCAGAATCCACCAATGAGCACCTCAGTCATCCACGACTAATTGATTGGGGCTGGCACCCAGGTGAATACCATGGGCCACCTTGGTTTTACTGTCAGTGACAGCAGTGTTTTGGGCCTGTTCAGTCCAAAGGGTGACTGTCGGTTCTGCTTCCTTGTCCCTCAGGCCACTTTGTTTAGGGTGGGTCAGTCAGAGGCAGAAGGGACTGACCTTAGCAGTTTTTAAAAATTGGATTGTTGGGACTTCCCTGATGGTGTAGTGGCTTAAGGCTTCGACGCTGGCGCTGTCAGTGCTGTGGCCTGGGTTCGATTCCCAGCCAGGGAACTACCCACATACCAAAAAGCAAAAATAAATAAATAAATAAATAAATAAATAAATAAAAGAAAATTGGATTGTCTTTCCCAGTAGTGGACTGGGACTGCAGGGGTGTTTGAAACAATTTTAGGGGGTGCCCCCATAGATCATTCAATTATTTTTATGAGGAAATTGTTATCTTTTCAGGTCTCTGTCAATTTTGTTGATTATATCAAGGAGAAAGAATCTTTGGGTGCTAATATTTTTTTAATACCTAACACTGCCCAGTTTCCCCCCTCCCCCCGCCTAGCTTTGATATATAACTGACAAGTGTGAGTTTAAGGTATACAGTGTAATGATTTGATATATATGTAGTATTGGAAAATTATTATAATGATAAGGTTAATTAACATATCTGTCACTTCACAGTTACTCTGTGTGTGTGTGTGTGTGTGTGTGTGTGTGTGTCTGTGAGAGAGAGAGAGAGAGAGAGAGAACTTTTAAGATCTCTTGTCCAATTTTCTTTTGTTTATGGGACTTTTAGCCTGTACTGCAACAGTGCTTACCTCAAATTTAATAGCATTTGCTTTGTTTTCATTTTAACGTTTTTGAAGTATAATTTGTGTGTCATACAACTCATCCCATGTAAACATATGATTTGGTGATTTATTTTGTGAATTTATAAAATTGTGCAACCATTACCACAATTAGTTTTAGACGTTTCCATCAGCATCTCCCCCGCCCCCCCCGCAAAGTTTCCTCATGTCTCTGCAATCATTCCCTACCCCTACCCCATCACTCATCTTCCTGTGTTTAAAATTTGTTCTTTCTGGACATTTCACATAAGTGGAATCATACAACATGTAATCTTTTTGTGTCTGGCTTCTTTCACTTAGCATAATGTTTTTGAGCTTCATCCATATTGTAGCGTGTTGTGTACATTATTGTATGGATATAGTACATTTTATCTGTTTACCAGTTAAGGAATATTTGGGTTGTTTCCACTTTTTGGCTATTAATGAATAAAGCTGCTGTGAACATTCATGACTGTTTGTGTGGCCCTGTTCATTTCTCTTGGGTAGATACCTAGGTGTGGATTTGCTGGGTCATAGGGCAACTCTGTGTTTAACTTTCTGTGGTACTGTAAGGCTGTTTTCCATAGTTTCTGCTCCATTTTACATTTATTTCCACCAGCAGTGTATGAGGGTTCCAATTTCTCTACATCCTTGTCAACACTTGTTATTATCTGTCTTTTTAATTATAGCCAGTCTAGTGGGTGTGCAGTGGTGTCATTGTGGCTTTGATTTATATTTCCCTGATGACTGATGATGATGTTAAGCATCTTTCTATGTGCTTATTAGTCATCTTTTGAGTGTGTGTATGTGAAATGTCTGTTTTAGTCTTTTGTTCATTTTTAAAAATTGGATTGTTTGTTTTCTTATTGAGTTGTAACATTTCTTTATGTATTCTAGGCACAGTCATGCAGTTCCTTTCTCAATTCTCTGATTTGCAAATATTTTCTCCCAATCTGTTACTTGTTTTTTTCAATTTTTTAATGGTGTCTTTTGAGGAGCAAAAGTTTTAAATCTTGGTCAAGTTCAATTTATCAATTTTTAAAAATAGTTAATGTTTTTGCAGTTATATCTAAGAGATCTTTACCTAGCCCAAGGTCACAAAGACTTTCTCTTTTTTTTTTTTCTAGAAGTTTTACGGTTTTAGGAGCTCCCTGGTGGTGTAGCGGCTTAAAGCTTCGGCGCTGGTGCCATCAGCGCTGCGGCCTGGGTTCGATTCCCGACCAGGGAACTACCCACATACCAAAATGCAAAAAGAAAAATAAATAAAAAAAAATAGAAGTTTTACGGTTTTAGCTACATCTGTGGTCCATTTAAAGTTAAGTTTTTTTAATGTATGGTTGAGGTAATGATCTAAGGTCATTTTTTGGCATATGGATATTCAGTTATTTCAACATTATTTGTGAAAAGACCATTCTTTTCCCATCAGACTGTCTTTGCACCTTCGTCAAAGATCAGTTGACCATAAACATGAGAATTTATTTCCATACTGTCTTGCTCTCATCACACAGCTAGCTGGTCTCCAGCTGAGGGTCAAAGCTGGTGTTAGGATACCACAGCCTTGGCTCTGAGTCATGTCCGATGTGTGGAAGAGAGCCTGGAGCGCAGTAGGTACTCAGGGTGCTGGCTGTGGGTGGCTGCTGGCCCGGTTATTCCTCCTACTGCTGTTGTTACTGTTAATTGTGTGTCTCAGAGCGATGCCTGCCACCCTGCCCTGGAGTTTAAGGAAGGTCATGCTGGGACAGGTCACCTCAGACCAGTGTCAGAAGGATGGGCAGTGAGCTCTGTGACCCACCAGCCCCAGAGCATGGAGGGATGTGCCCAAGACTGAAACCTTTTGTATATCAGCCATGTGAACTTTCAGAGCATTTCACCTCCATTATCTTATTGGAGCTTTGCCATGTCCTCGTGACACCAGACTTTTGTCCTCTTTGGCGGAGGAACTAGAAATCAGATTGAGCCCTTTGTGGCACAGCACCTGGGCCTGGCACTCAGTAGGTGTTTAATCACTGCTTGTGCAGTGTTATTGCAGAAAGCAACTACCCCATCCCTAGTGTGCAAACTGTTCAGACTGGGCAGCATCTTACCCCGAAGGGGTCAGGCAGGAGGCAGTGTCTGCCCTGTGCGGGGTGTGCTTTTGTGTGGAGGCCAGTCTAGAAACAGCTGCTCGAGGATGCTGTGGACCATGCTGCGTGCTGCTTCTGGGGTTACCCTGTCCAGAGTAGGGCCTTGCCAGCTCTCATTTATTTGGTTCCTGAAGGAGAGAACCAAGGCAGGTGTTATAGAGGAGAGAGGATGTTCTGTGTCGCCAAGCGGGTCCTCTGTCATTGGGGACATTCTGGGTTCATGGGCCATCACTGTCCTGAGGGAGTGAGACTCATGCATTATGGGATGGGAGTGGGCGAAGGGGGCTGCACTGGCACCCTGGGTTTCACCTCACCACATCGTCACCGGCATCGTGAGCAGACATGTACTTTCTCCAGGTGTCACTTGTGCCCTTCACTTAACAACTAGTTCTGTACTCCTGCTCGTGTCAGCTTGGTTTGGAGTTGATTGTTGTAAAAGTTGTATAAATAAGCTGCTGTTATATTTTAGGTTAAAACAGCAAAATAGCGGGAATCAGAGAACCTGTTTCCCTGAAGAAGAAGCGGAGAATGGCTTGGGTTTCGAGGCCTGCCATTGGCACTTGGGCCCTTTGGCCTTGGGGCTGAGATTTGGGGAGTCTTGATGTTGGAGTGTCACCCACTCGCGGGGTTTTGAGCAGGGCCCAGCGCTGTACATGTTTGTCTCTGAGGTCCCTTCACTCAGCTCCATGCGTGACAAGGGGACCTTTCATAGTTTTCTTGGATTTGTTGAGAAGCCATCACTTCCCGTTGACTCCAAAATAACGTGAGTATATCTCAGCTCTCGCCAGCCTCCCCCTCCCTGGGCTTTGTTGAACTGTCATTGCCATACATTTCATGCTGAAACCTAACCAAACCTCTCTCTGCCCTTGGAAACTGTGTCCGCAGGCCCACACAGCCTGGCATTGCAGTTGAAGAAAGCCTGACCTGGTGCTGGTCTGGCCAGATGGCCAAGGGGCCTTTCATCTCATGCCATGAAGGTGGCTACTGCCATCCCACAGTTGGCTGTGGCTCTGAGGGCCTGGCTACCCAGGATAAAAAGGGTGTGTGTGTGTTTTCTTCCTTATAGTTGGGGTCGCCTTTACTGTGTTTACAACACACCCTTCCATGAACATGGCGGGGTGTGGTGGGAGGAGCAGTAGATTCCGAGTCCTGAGCCAGTCACTTGCTCTCAGGTGCCAGGCTCCCCGACTCACTGGGTTAACCTCTGGGTCCCCAGGCCTCTTTTAGTTCTGACTCTGTGAGTGCATGTGAGGCAACAGGGAGGGACCAAGCCTTGGTCCTGGCCCAGCCCACTTGTGTTTTCCTGTGACCTTGGAAGTTTCCTGGAGACTGTCCTGCACTTCTTGGATAATCTCGGCGGATGGTGACCACTGCCACCTCCCTCACTTCCCAGACCCAGTGTTGCCCAGGCCAGACATTTGCTTGTGGCCATGTTCCATTTGGCACGTCCCATGTCCATTTCCAGGCATCCAGCCTCATGTTTCTGTGTTGTCCCGTAAAATAAGGGCACATGGTGTCACATACACCACCCCTGCCTGATTCAAGGGATCAGTAACTAACTAGAATTCTTCAGTACTGCCACCTGCCTGGCTCCTCAGAGCTGGGGGATCCAGGACACAATCAGAGGATGAGTGAGGCCTAGTCCTTCTGCTGTTTGCAGAGAAGCCGACATTGTGGAACAGCATGGGAGAGTGGACACTTGCTGTCCACCAAGAAATCAGTAGCTCACTTTCTCGTAGAGCTAAGTGAGGAAGTGAGATCGACCATCTCTCCACCTCTGTGTCTAAAGGAAGGCTTGAGGCTGGCTAGAAAGAACACCATTTTCTCAGGCCTTTTATCCTGTTGACTGGGGCCCTCCTTTGTGGTCCCGGGCACTCCTGGGCTGACCTTCCAAGGTGGGTAAACTGCCCTGCTGGCTCCCTCCCATCTGCCCTGGAGTCCTCTCTTCTAATAACTGCAGTTCTCTACTATCTAGATCTCCTACTGCATAAATCTCATGGTCACCGTGATATCCCTGAGTGACCAGACCCCCCAGGGAGGCTTTAGAGGGCTTGGAAAGGACTTGTACTCAATTCAGTGCTTTAAAAAATGTGTGTGTGTCATTCGCACTGATGGCCTACTCTGTTCTTTCTCTGAACGATAATAGAAATAAATTTAACTTAAAACTTGTACATGAGTTTCTAGAGTCTTTTCAGTTGTTTGAAGACTTGAGTCTGGCATACTATGATGGTTTTAGTTAAACACTGTTGAAATACAGCATGCCATTTGGATATTTTTTTCCTGTCAACAAGAAGGATGATAGTATTCTTGAAATAAAACATTTCAAAACTAAAAAAAGGTGTGTACACACATATATGTAAAATCAAAGTGTAACACACATACAGAAAGTGTACAAATCGTACATTTGTCCATTGCCCCTTCCCCAGCCCCTGGCAACCACCACTGTTCTTCCTGATTCTGATTTGACTGCTTGCCTCTTTGGGTTTATTTTCATCCCTGGGAGTGGGTGCTGGGGCCCTTGGGTGCATGTGTGTGGCATCAGCAGGTTGTACAGTTTTATGGAGCAATTGAACCAATGTGCACCCGCCCTGGCCGAGCATGAATGTTCTGTTTGCTCTGTGTTCTCACCAGCACTGGCTAGTGTCAGGGGCGTGAGTTTTATTTGTTGCTTTTCTTTTTCATTTTATCTCATCGTAGGTGTAATTTACTTTTCCCTGATGACCAAAGGCATGGGCACCTTGTCATGTATAGATTGCCATTCATCTCTCATCTTCCTTTGGTGAAGGGCCTGGTGACATCTTTGGCATATTTTTCATATTGGATTGTCTCTTTTTTCTCCCTGAATTTTAGGGGTTTTTTCCTAAGTGCTTTTTATTACATTTTGAATTCTTTGGAAATTGGCCATCACTATGGCATTTATGGAAACTTGCTTAGGCAAGAAATGGAATGCATTGGAAGGCTGAGGGGAGTGGTCCTCTGGTACCCAAGGGTGGGGAAACCAGGAAGTGGAAACTGTCAGAACGCAGAGCCCCTGTTCTGCTCTGGCCTCAGCGTGATGCTGCTGTGATGTGCGTAAAGCCAACTGCTGCCCCCCAGGAGCCCTCAAGGACCCAGTCCTGTGGTCCCTGGCCCAGTTCCACTGGGGAGAGAATCTGATTATGGCCCAACGGCACTGTCAGGTGTCCACCTTGGCCAACCAGCTGTGTTCAGGGAGGCGGGAGCTGCGTGCTCTAGTGGTAGCTGGGGCCCACCCCTGTACCATGGTGGAGGCTCTTTCCAAAAAGGGGTATAAGCTGGGGAGGACCCCTCCCCCCATACAACAATTTCTAAGGAGTCAGTGAACCAGAATCTTTGCTTAGTCTTCCCTCCTTGCTGGGGGCTGATGGTCCACTGTTAGTAAGTAGGGTTTTCACATTAGAGGGAAGCTGGGAAACAGATGTTTATCAGGTGTCTTCACCTAGGCAAGGCTCCTTTGCATAATGGGCTCCTTTTATCCTTAGGTCACCTTGAGCTGTCCTCTGATCTCCAGTCTGCAGCCAGTGTACTTCACTGAGGCCCAGAGAGGTTAGGGACTTCGAGTCACCAGCCTGCTTGTGGCAAGCAGAGAAGCACTATTCTGTGCACACGAGCAGGGAGATTAGAGGTGGGCGGGACCCCCCTCTTCTCTCTGACTCTTTGGGAACAGGCTATGGGGCTGTTGGCCTCCCACTGGTGGGTTGTTCTCCAGGGCCTGGAGATGCTTTCCCAAGATCTGCACTTTGCAGGGACTCTGGCGTCCTGATCTCAAGCTGGTCAGGCCCTGTGGGGTCAGCATGTTTCAGAAAGCTGGTAAGGGGGAGCATCTCTCCTGTCACAGAATGAGAAAAATTTTCAGTCAGCGGAGTCAGTGAACTGTTGCCAGCCTTTACGGATGCCTTCTCGCCTTTCCGCTGGAGCAGGAATGATGGTTAGCGCAGCTGAATGAAATCCACACCAGTGTCCCAGTTGTGTTTCATCGGGGCAGGGCGTGGAGGGTGTCTTTGCGATGTCATGGTTTATCTGGCAGGGATATTGTGATTTTTAGTAAAAATATATATATTTGGTCTTCATCTGTTTCTAGCACAGAGCTTTTAAAACCCTTGAAATTTCCTAAGTAATGAATGATAAAAGTAAAATAGGTGTTTTTTGATAATTATACCAACCCCTTTCAACCACACCTGAGTTTATGTCAGTGAGATGATTTTTTGGAAAGTGCCTGAGAATGGGGCTGCTTGTCAGGGGAGACAACCATGTGATTAGAGGGCTGGAGAGTGAGATGATCACCAACGGCCAGTGGTTTAATCAGTCCTGCCTACATGATGAAGCCTCCACAAAAACCCAGCAGGGCAGGGTTTGGAGCTTTTTTTAGGCTGGTGAGCACAGTGAGGTTCTGGGGTGGCACACTGAGAGAGAACATGGAAGCTCTGCATCCCTTTGCCCTGTGCATCTCTTTCATCTGGCTGTTGCGAGGTTGTGTCCTTTTATAATAAACCAGTAATCTGGTAAGTGAACTGTTTTCCTAAGTTCTGTGAGCCACTCTAGCAAATTAATGAACCCGAGGAGGAAGTCATGGGAACCTCTGATCTATAGCTGATTGGTTGGTCAGAAGCACAGGTGACAGAGCACAGATGACCGCCTGGACTTGCTATTGGCAGATGAAGAGGAGGGGCAGTTGTGTGGGACCTAGCCCTTAACCTGTACGGTCTGACACTACCTGCAGGTAGATAGTGGCAGAATTGAACTAAATTTGTAGACCACCAGGGCAGCGTCTGCTGAGAATTGGAGAATTGCTTGGTGGTGTTGAAAAAACACGTATTGGATTGGTGTGGTTGAGAATGCAGTGCGGGCTCTTGGGTCAGCATGGGTTTTCAGTGACGATGCCACCTCTCACTGGTGTGTCACTTGAATGGTTACTTGATATCTCTGTGCCTCAGTTTCCTCAGTTGTCAAATAATAACAGTGTCATCCACCTTCATTTATTTGGTGACTTTTTATCGAGCTCCTACTGTGTGCAGGCCATGGTGGTGGCCACTGCGCATATGGGAACAAAGATATATGACCCTTGATCTTGGCAAGGACAGAATAGAGTATAAACCAACCAACAAACAAGGAAAACCAGGGTTTGCTGGAGAGTAGGCAGATGACCTGCAGAGAGGTCATGGGAAGCCTCACCTCACATTTGAAAGGTGGGAGCAGCCCATTGGGCCAGAGGGAATGGAGAAAGCTCTGAGATGCTGGTATATGGGCCAGAAAGGTGGTATGGGGCAAGGTGGGCAGTGTGGAGCAGGATCACTAGTTTGCAGGTCAGGGCATGGAAACGTTTGTTGTTGGGGATAACATTACTGGGGCTAGAGCATCTGGGGTATGAAGAGGCAAGCTGGGCTACCAAGAACCGTGCTGGAAAGGACACCAAGTCCAGCTCTTGGAGCCCACGTTCCCCAGGCAAGCAATCCTCGGGAGTCATGGGGACAGGGGTATCCTGAGGCCAAGACGCACAGCGCTGCTCCTCCGGTCATGGTGAGGTGAGGGTCCCATTCATCAGAGCTTCATCCTCATAACCTAATCACCCCTCAAAGGCCTCACTTCCAAGTACCATCACATTGTGGGTTAGGCTTTCAACATGTGAATGGTGGGCGGGGCACAACCATTCATTCCATAGCAGGGCCCCAAACTGTGTGATCTCTGAAAAAAGAAAAATCTCTGTGTGGCTAAGGGTTCAAGTAGTGCAGATGTTTTCAGGGAGCACATGGGGTTCCCACTTTGCTCTTCCTAGGCCTATTCCAGCCTCCTTGGAGGTTCCTGCCAGCACTTTGATGTGGATCTTTCGAGACCCTTCATCTAATGGAGTCCAGCTGTGCTGTTCGTGCTGATCTGTGTTTCGCCTTCACTCTGATCCCCTGGAGACCTTTGCTCATCCGGTGCCCCCTGCTTAGCAGGGTTGGTTCACTTAAGTAATTTAGAGTGTTTGCATTTTTCTGTTGTAAATAATGGTTGTTGCACACATGTACACTACACACACATTTGAAAGCAGCATGGACAAAACAGAAGGGAACCCCATAAGTCCATTTGGCTTGCTCTGTGGCCCGTGAGGAAGGGGCGGTGCCTACCCACATCCCTGCCCACTTCTGCTCATTGTCACAGCTGCTAACCAGGGGCCTCATGGCCTTGACTTTCCTCATCTGTAGAAGATGATGAATGTTTGTCCTTCTGCACCTGCCTTGTGCAAAGGAAAATGAGGCTGTGTGTCAGAACGCTAGGAAATGTCCCAGCAAGGCACTTTCAGTCTTTGTTTCAGTGACTGTTCGTTCATCTCTCTGTCATCTGGGTCACCTGGATACCTGTAAGTAGGATAGAGGCAAACTGACTGAGCTCCAGTGCCCCTGGACCAGTGAGAGGAAGGAGGGGACAGGGACATGAATTTGTTTTAGCTGTTAGGACAGCCCTGCTGAGGCTCTGACACTGTGGAGTCCTGGAGCCTGTCAATGCCACATAGTTGGTGCTCCAGGCCCAAACTGTGGCCTCTAGCAGGCCCTCCACGGGTGGCCACAGAAGGATTTTTGATCATGCACATTGTGTGGGAATAGCCACCCTTTGTGACCGATGACACCACTGACCATTGACTGCCATTCCCATGCTGTGGGAGGGTGGTTGCCTGGTGTGGGACTGAGACACAGTGGGCTTGGGGTCTGCATGTTTGAGCACGGCTCCACCATCGCCAGGTTGGTGATCTCTGAGTGCAGCTTCCTGAATGGAAAGTGGGAGCTGGATCTGTCCCCCCCTTGATGGGTTCTGTGGGAAAACCAGGCCAGGGCACTGCCTTGGCGATGTGAAGGAAGAAGATGGTGGCTTCTGTTCTCTTTTCACCTTCTTCTTTCTCTTTCTCCCCTCAGTTGCCTTTAATTTTTTTCCCTTCCTTGCTCTTCCTAGCTCTCTCTGCCTCTTAGTCCTGCAGTGTGCGCACACATTGGACATACAATATACAACATACACTATGCACACATATGTACAGATGTCCACATGCCAGCACAGCACACATATACACACATCCACACACTTGTGCACACATGCACACCTGGGAGCTGCTACTAGTTCCCTCTGATGCACACATTCCTTCTTTAAAAGTTCCTTTTTAAAAATGAGCATTTTAAAAACATATGGGAAAGTAGAGTGACATAGTGACTACCCTCATTGAGAACTCACGGTTAGCATTTTCCATATCGTCTCTGTCTTTCACACCTCTCCTGCCCCATTTTGAACCTGGGTGCCTTCTTTCCGTGTCTGGGTCGTTCTTCCTGCTGTGGAGGTGTTCCACGGCTGAGCTGCAGGGCTGCCTTCACACTCCTCTGTGTGAGGCTTGTTTGCTTTGTGACTTCTGTGTGCCGACAGGCAGAAACCTGGTCACTTCTTTAACTGGTGTGTGGTCCCTCCCATTTTGTCACTGCCATAGTGACTTGTCTTGAAGAACATGTAAGGTGATTGCAAGTTTTTATGCTTAAAGGCTTTTATTGGTTACCGTATTGTATATCTCTGCAGCCAAAATAGGTACATAAATTGAAATGAGAATTTTAAAAGTGAAGATTGAATGGGCATTACTAATACTCAATTGATCAAAACAACACAAATATTACAGTTTTTATAAATAACAAACACATACTATAAAAACATTGAATGTGTATCTCTTCAGTGGATGGGTTACTTTTTTCTCCAGTTAATTTATGTACTCACATTTGAATATATCCTTTTGCTGGAATGAGACAGGTCAGCATCAGTTCTAGTTCTAGTTTTCATTTTAAGTCGAGAAATCTTGTTCATATAAATCAGTAGATAAGAATCAACAGGGGTTTGATATAGCAATAGCATCTAATTTTAAGTTATTTGCAAGAAAAAAAGAAAACAACGATCACATAAAGATCTAATACCACAAAAAAATTGTTGCTGATTTACCAACTGGCAGCTTGATCAAGTAAGTCCCTCCAGTTCCTAATAACAGCTTTATTGCAATATAATTCACATACTATCAAATCCACCCTTGGGGAGTTCCCTGGTGGTGTAGTGGCTTAAGGCTTCGGCACTGGCGCTGTCAGTGCTGCGGCCTAAGTTCGATTCCCGGCCAGGAAACTACCCACATACCAAAAAAAAAATCAAATCCACCCTTTTAAAGTGTACAATTCAGTGGTTTTTTCCAGAACTTGGTTCCAGTTTTGTGATATTACAACCACTGCTGTAACACACATCCTTGTCCCATGTCTCCAGTCTTTTAAAAATAATTTTTCTTGTTTTAAAGTAATACAAATTAATTGTAGAACATGTACAAAATACCATTAAAGCCAAAAAAGTATTATGCCTTTTAATCCAGAGGTTTTAATTTGTAGTATTTATACCTCTGAAGGCTTAAACCTGCACTGAGACGTGGGGGCCTCCTGTGTGTAGTGCGTCAGGTCCTAAGAAGTGGTCTGGGGAAGAATAACACCGAGAAGGGAAATGAGATGGGGAGGTTGGTCAGTACGCAGGGTGGAGGGATGGCGGTTGTAAGTTTAAAGGAGGAATGATCAGAAGAGATCTTGCTGAGAAGGAAACATAAGGTGAAGGATCAAGGCAGGGGAGAACTTCATAAGCAGAGGAAACAGCAAGTGCAGAGGCCCAGGGGTATGAGTGGGGTTGGCAGGGGCTGCATTGTAGAGGGCCTTGCAGGCCATGGGGAGGATCTGGGGTTCGTTCTAGTATGATTAGGAGGAGGCCATCAGAAGTTTGTGAGCAGTGGGATGTGGGAAGCAGACGTTCGGGCTAGCTGAGAGTGGGGAGACTCGTAGAGTGGATTACAACAATCCAGAGAGGAGATGCTGGTGGCTTTGACCAGGTTGGTGGCCACAGAAGCATGTTAGAATCAGGAGCCCAGAGAGGAAAGAGAAGGGAAGCCCATTGTGTTAATTACCTCTTGCTGAGGAACAAATTAAAATTTTTAACTCTTTATAATAATAAATGCCTATTATCTCACAGTTTCTGTGAGTCAGGAATTTGGGAATGGCTTAGTTTGTGGTTCTGGCTCAGGGTCTCCCATGAGGTTACAATCAAGCTGTCATCTGGGCTGCAGGTTCTGCTTCCCAGGTGGCTCCCCGACATGCTGGCACGTTGGTGGTGGCTTGCGGGTGGAGGCCTCAGTTCCTCAGCATGTGGACGTCTCCATAATACTGGTTGAGTGGCCTTACAACACGGGGGCTGGCTGCTCACAGAGCCTCGGAGGTCTTGCTCCATCCTTTTCACAGTGTCCTGCTGGTTACCAGGTCAGCTCTATTCAGTGTAGGAAGAGCCTACCCAGGGACAGGAATACCCGGAGGTGAGGACCCTGGGAGCCTTCTTGGAGGAGGGTTGCCTCACCCATTTTCTGCCTATGGAGAGGAAATTCTGGGAACTCATGGGACATAATGAGGTTGGGCCTTGAAGGTCCCCAGAAGGATGTTCAGAGCCACCGACCTGAATTCCACCTTGAGGGACTTGCAGGGATGGCTGGCTACTGTGCTGGATTCCGCTTTTCCTTAGCCTTCTCTCCAGGCCAGTTCCAGCCTCAGTCCTCATGGGGGGGAGTCAGATAGAAAGGAAATAGTAACTCAGAGCCAACAGAGTTTGGAACTGTGGTCAGTGCCAGGGTAAAAAAAGTACTTGGGGCTCAGATTTGGGGGCAGGGGAGCTGACTTAGTCTGGGGTCAGGGAAGGTGTATTAGTCGGCTAGGGCTGTTGTAACAAAGTGCCACAAACTGGGGGGCTTAAAACAACAGAATCGGTCCTCACGCTTCTGGAAGCCGAAGTTCAAACTCAAGATACCGACAGGGTTGGTTCCTTCCAAGGGCTGTAGGGGAGTACCCTTCCTGCTTCTTCCAGTTTCTGGTGGCTCTAGGCCAGTGGTTCTCAACCTTCCTAAGGCCACGACCCTTTAATACAGTTCCTCATGTTGTGGTGACCCCCATAAAATTATTGTCGTTGCTACTTCATAACTGTAATTTTGCGACTGTTGTGAATTGTAATGTAAATATCTGATATGTGTTTTCCCATGGTCTTAGGCGCCCCCTGTGAAAGGGTCATTTGACCCCCAAAGGGGTCGCGACCCACAGGTTGAGAACCACTGTTATAGGCGATCCTGGCTTGCAGCCACATCACTGCCATCTCTGCCTCTGTCATCACACGTCCTGCTTCCGTCTGTGTATGTCTGTGTCCACATCTCCCTCTTTCTCTTATCATTGGCTTTAGGGCCCACCCCAATCCAGTCTGACCTCCTCTTAACTTGATTATATCTGCAAAGACCCTCTTTCCGAATAAGGCCACATGCACGGAATGGGGGTGTTTAGGACTGGGACATACCCTTGTGGGGGACACAACTCAGCCTGCTGCAGAAGGAAGTGATGTTGGAGTTGAGGACTGGATGAGTCCCTGAGCAGGAAGGAGAGGTCCGGGAGAAGGAAGGGTGAAAGGGAGCAGGCTGGGTGGAAGCACTGAGTGAGGCCCGTGTCCAGAGCAAGAGCTGGAGGGACAGCCCGTACTGGTTTCTCTCCAAATGGAACCTTCCTCAGGGCTGAGCCTCTTCAGCCATCAGATGCTCCCACTGGGTTGTGTCAAGCCTTAATAGCAACTTTTCCTTTTTTAAACCAGGAAACTACTTTGCTTCACACTTTTTCATGGGAGGAGAGAAATTTGACACCCCCCACCCCGAAGGTTACCTCTTTGGTGAGAACATGGATCTGAACTTCCTGGGCAATCGCCCAGTGCAGGTGGGTCTCGACAGGGCTGGGTGACCCGTGCCCTCAGCCGCCCGTGTCCCAGGTGCAAGGATGAGCCGGCATGAACCAAACAGGGCAGAACTCCCAGCTGAACGTGTGCACGTGACATGTGCCTTGGGGCGTGTCCTGGTGATGTCCCCGTAGAGGCTGGGGACCAAGGGGTGGGTCACTGGGGGACAGAGCAGCTGCTACTGAACCTGGTGCATCCAGGCTATGGTGGCCATTTTGTATAAGTTCGCCCTCACCAGTCACCAGAGAAGCATGCTCACACATTGCTATCCATTTGTTCAGTGCACATTTGGCACTTGCTGTGTGCCTGGGACCCTTCTGGGGGCTTGGGCAGAGGACACAGATGCAGACAATAAAGAAGGGAACATTTGAACAATGGGAACTGAAAAGAGAGGGGTGAGAGAGGGCTCTTGAGCAGGGGCACTGAGTATTGGATCCCCAGTGTGGGCGAGGAGCCAGGCAGGAGGCCCTTTCAGGAGATACTGGACTTTACCCCCTAAGGCTGCTGAGTCCTGGGACCTCCCTGGGCCTGAGGTGGGGGTCTTCTGGACCAGAGGTCTCTGGAGTGTTTTAGTCATGAAACAGCTGGTTGACACAAAATCTTGATCCTTTAATGGCCGGGAGGTGAGGGGCTGGGGCCCAGAGTGCTGCCCTCCCCTCCCTGAGGGACCGGTGGGGCCTCTGACACCCTCCCAAGTCCACGAATGTGAGGACAGAACCATGCCTCACATTTTTGAAGCCTCATCTGCAACCCAGGTCCTGGCTCATACAGTACTTCCATAATCTGTTGGTTTTTTTCACCTTTTACTTTGAGACCACCGTAAATTTACCCGTAGTTGTAGCAAATAATGCAGAGATCCCATCTGCTCGTCCCCTGATTTTCCCCAACGATAGTGTCTCGTAAAACCCCAGTGCTCTACCACAAGCAGGAAACTGACATGGATGCACCCACGCTTTCCAGGTGCCACGAGTTTTATAGCACTTGTGCATGTGTGTGTGTCCCTGCCTGAATCTTTACTGACTATTATCCTTGTTTGGAAAACCCACCTTGTTCGGGGCAGCAGCAGGATATCAAGTCCCACAACCAGGAATTAGGCCTGAGAACCCCACCCCTAATCGCTGCCCTCAGATGCCTCAGGCCGGGTTGTGTTCACTGAGAGCTTTTCCTGGAATCGGGGGACCAGGCTGGAATCTTTCAGGTTGATCTGGTCACAGCTCTCCCGTGTGGTAACTATTGCCTGCAGTTTTCTTTGATGTGAATGAAAATAGTGTTGTCCAGTGGTCAGCACGAGGGCCCTGGAGCACCAGGCGGGGATGTGACCACTGCTGATTATCCCTGTTTTCTGACCCCTGCCACCATGCCAGGGAGTCATCTGGGAATGCTTTTGGCTTTTCCTTTCTAGTTTCCTTACGTCACCCCTGCCCCCCATGAGCCAGTGAAGACGCTAAGGAGCCTGGTGAACATTCGAAAAGACTCACTCCGGCTTGTGAGGTAACCCTTGACCTTGCCCCATTCTTTAATGAGTTCTCAACAGGGCAGCTGTACCCCACGGATGCTGGGCCATGTCTGGGGACATTTTTGGTTGTCACAACTAGAGGGTGTATTACTATGGTATCTGGCAAACAGACCAGTGGGAGCTGTTAAAACACTCCACAATGCACAGGACACCTTCATGGCTGTTAGTGATCCAGCCCTGACTGTCAGGGCTAAGAAACCGCTTTAAACCTGGAAGACTTGAGGCCATCTCTAAAAAAGTTCTAAACTGAGGGAACTTTCCTCCCTTTCTATGGGCAGGAGACAAGAGAAAGGAAAACCCTGCATTGTTGGGCCTTATGAGGAGCGGGCCTGCACATTTCTAGAAAGGTGAGGTGCAGCCAGGCAGCGCGGGCTGTGCAGGGTAGGCACAGTCTTGCCGACGTAGTCCCTGACCTGCCTGTCCCTCTCCCTCCCTGGCAGGTACAAAGATGGTGCTGACAGCCCCACCGAGGATAGTGAGAAGCCCCGCGTCCTCTACAGCCTGGAGTTCACCTTTGATGCTGATGCCCGGGTGGCCATTACCATCTACTGCCAGGCGGCGGAGGAGTTCCTGAATGGGATGGCTGTGTGAGTCCCTACAGCACCTGGTGGGCCTGGGTGCTGGGGCCCGGCCCTCGCAACTCTGCTTCTCTGTCTGAATGATATAGATGAACTTCAGAGGTTTTATTTACAATAAGGGTCCTGTAGGCCCCAAATATTTGACCATGGTAGGCCTGCCTGCAGTTTGCGGGCTCAGACCTAGATAGACGGGCAGAAGTGCACTGACCTCCATCCTGCAGGAGAAAACCACATGGAGGCCAGATTTCATCTGGGGACGGGGCTGTGGGTGAGAGCTTGGGCTTTGAGTCTTGCACACAAACAACGTACTTTCCCAATGCCAGTTTCTCAGGCCAGACATGCCAAGGCCCTCAAGAGTGTCTGAGAGAGAGGCCCCAGGCACAGCAGGTGTGGAGTGGGCAGAGGGAGGTAATTTGCAGGGCGAGGGTTGTGTGTTGGATTCCTGAACAGGGAAATGCCAGAGTTCATCAGAATTGAAAATGCATGTGCTCTTTGGCTCAGCCATTTCTTTTCTGGGAATTTATGTTGGGGATATGCTTGCATGTGTGGCTAAGATGTATGCAGAAGAGGATCCTGGAAACATTGCTTGGAAAAGCAAGATACTGGAGATCACCTGGTGTCCACCATTGGGGTATGATTGAATCAGAATACAACTGCAGTGGAGTCAATACTGTGTTCAGAGAACACGATACTCCTATATACGAGGGCTGTCCAGAAAAAATCCAGCCATAAATGCTGCTGATTTTCATACTACATGGCTGGATGCTTTCCGGATAGCCCTTGTAGATATGGTGGTTACGTGACAGCTTCAGGGTGCAGGAGTAATGAAGGACTAGAGTGTAGGTGGGCTGCTGTTTGAATGTTAAAGAAGATCTACCTGCGCATACGGAGTGACTGCCTCAACTCTGGGAAGTGAGATACCTGGGTTGTGGGTGAGCAGAGAGGCAGGTGGCTGGGAGCGAAGACAGGGTGTGGGTTTGCACTGTGTACATTTTTGTACCATGTTTGTTCAAAAAAATCAGCAAGCTGTAAAAACCAAATGGAAAGGCGTAGCCCTGTCTGGAAAGGTGGCTGAGTTCACTGGCAGGTGTGGGCTCTGGAAGACTGATAACCTGGCCCAACCCGAGAAGAGCTGGTGGCGAGCAGAATGAGGCCATGGAGGGTGAAGGCCACATAGGCTGGCTTCCTGCCCCACCAGAGAAGGGCTGGGACTCGTAGGGTGGGACCTGCAAGTCAGGTTTCTACTAGGCCCCCAGAAGACCAATGCCTATGTGGTCCTGTGGATGGGATGTGGCAGCGCGTTTGCTCCTGGCAGAGTCTCACCGTGTTTTCTCGCTGCTGTCCCTTCAGGTACAGCCCCAAGAGCCCCGCCCTGCAGTCTGAGACAGTCCACTATAAGAGAGGGGTGAGCCAGCATTTCTCCCTGCCCTCCTTCAAGATCGATTTCTCGGAGTGGAAGGACGATGAGGTAACTTCCTGGCTGGCCCTTCCCTCTCCCCAGCCCCTTTCCTGAATTCTCTCCCCTTTGTTGGGGGCAGGCACAGTGGGGCCTGTTTGCTCAGATTCCTCATGTGGTTGGTAAGCATCAGGTGTGGCTGCTGACGAAGGTGTGTGTATGCTCAGTTGGACGTGCCCTGGACTGGAGCATGGTTCTGTCCAAGTATTGGCTGGACGGGATGATTGAGGTGGGACAGGGCAGCATCAGTTAAGAGGCTCTTGTATTGGGTTTTGGTACAGTTGTGGGGGCAATGAGACTGCAGGATCTCTTCCGCCTAGTGGTTTCATAGCCAGGGGCGGTAATTTGCAGGACCTGAAGGGTTTTTATTGCAGCTCTGTCTGTAATAGTAAAAATTGGAAACAACTTATATGCCCATCACATGGGGATAACTTATTTCGCTGATGTTATGGGAACTGCCGATATAGTATATATAATGTGGGCATCCTAGTTCATGTCTATTATGGGATGCTGTGCAGCCTTAAAGCAGATGAAAGAGATCTATGTATACGGTACCTACTGATGTGGAAAGCCCCTCTGGGCTTGAAGAAGAATAAGTGACCAACAAATACAGTATAATCTCAGGTATGTGGCAACCACAAAAAAGCACAGACCCATTTCTGCAGGTACTTGTATGTGTATCATATAATCCTTGAGGGAAAACCGGAAGAGATACCCATCGAGCTGTAAACAGTGGTTATTTCTGCGGAGGGTCTTGGTGTAAGGAAGAGAGTTATATAATAACAATACCCACAGATAGAGAGTCGGCCCTCTCTATCTGCAGGTTCTGCATTCATGGATTCAAGGCAGATAAAAAATACTTGGGAAAAAATGTTAATTGTTGCTGACATGTCCTGTATTAGGCCTACGATAAGTTAGTTGCATCTGTACTGAACATGTACAGGCTTCACTTCCTTATTTCTCTAAACAATACAGGGTAACTATTTACATAGCATTTATACTATATTAGGTATTGTAAGTAATCTAGAGATGATTAAAAGTATACAGGAGGATGTGCAGAGGTTATATGCAAATACTATACCATTTTATATATGGGATTTGAGCATCTGAGGATTTGGGTATCGGAGGGTCCTGGAACCAGTCCCTCGCAGATACTGAGGGACAGACTGTACAGAATTTGAGTGTTGATAGTATATACACTTCTGAATTATTTTGTTTCATTTTTTTTTACCAGTTTATTAAGGTATAATTTACACACTATAAAACTCACCCATTGTAAGTGTTTGGTGGAGTGATTTTTTTTTTTTTTTTTTTCAGTAAACCTCTGATCACAATCACCAACCACAATCCAGTTTCAGACTCCTCTCGCCTCCATGCCCATACTTAACCCCTGTTCCCTCCCCTAGCCCTGGCACCCTCTATTCTGCTTTCTGTCTCTATTGATTTGCCTGATCTGGACATTTTATATAAGTGGAATCGTACAATATGTGACCTAATGTGTCTGGCTTCTTTCACTTAATTGAATTCTCTAGAAGGTCTTGTCATGTGTTATGTTACTAAAATGCATAAGGAATAGGGGGAAGGAATGAAAGCAGCGAGGCATGGTGTGGTGCAGGAATTGGCCAGGAAGGTTCTGGATCACGGAGTGTGTCAGATGGTGAAGGCCACTCCCTGGTATTTACTACTGGCCGTGTGTGCTTACTAGTCAAGATGCTTTGAGGTCAAGCAACAGGAGCCACCTCTGCATCGCTTGTGTGATGAGTCTTCTGGAGGAAGGATGGGTGGTTGAAGTCAAAGGAAGAGCTGAACAGTCGATCCCTGGGGACCCCCTGCACACAGCCCACAGCATTGGCTCCTTCCATTCCTGTGTGTGCACACTCCCAATTCCGATAACCAGGCAAATACTCTAGTCCTGCTCACCCTCTGTGAATGGGGGAAGGGCACCTTCCCACAGGGAAGGGAGTTGGCAGGGCAGAAAGGGGTTAGGCAGACAAGCAATGCTCCCACCCTCTGGTGGCTTAAGTGACAGCTGAGTGGTACTGTACCTCAGTTTGGTGATCTCTGTCTCTTCGCATTTTGGTTTCTAGACTCTTACTGAGATCACTTGTCCTGGTGCACATCTGGGTCATAAACCAACCTCAAGTGCTACAAAAGAGCATCCTCTTTTCCTACCTCAGAGAATCAGGGAAACTGCATCCCCGAACTGTCAGCACGTGGCGTGGTGGGCGAGGTAGATGTGGTGGGGGGCACGGTGGGCAGCCACTGTGGGCCTGTCCAGTGTTGAGTTATCTCAGTACCCTGTCCTTGTTTTTGCCTTCTCTGATTATCACCTCAGCTAATGTGTTGTTCTCCTTGACATCAACTCACAGTTTTTATTACATGTATTTTTTATTGTGATAGAGTGCATATAAAATTTACTGTTAGCAACATTTAGTACAATGTTGTGCACCACTCTGCAGTTCCAGAACGTCTTCATCACCCCAAAAAGAACCCCTGCACTCATTAAGCAGTCACTCCCCCCCCCCCCCGCCCCCGCATTAAATGGAAACTTTATTAGTCATTGCTGTAGCTGGAAAACCGATAAGCCTTGCCATAAATAGAAGGTTCCGGAAATTAAGCTGTATGGAGAACAAAACAATGTTGTTATTATGTCCTATCATGATGTCATTTCCTGCTGAACGTTTTGAAGGGAATGTTGGTAGGTGTTAGTTAGAGCTGTGACAAACACTGGCACCCAACTCAGATTTCTCCTTTACCCCAGTGCTGTTGACATTTGGGGCCCAGGTCATTCTCTGTGACAGGGACTGTCCTCTGCATGGTGGGATGTCATGCAGCATCCCTGGCCTCTACCTGCCAGGCGGCAGAAACACCCTCTGCTGCAGTTGTGACAAAGATGTCTCTAGGCATGGCCAAGACATCATGCCACTAGAGGTTTGGCCATCCTCTTTTTTTGGCCATTTCCCCCAGGTTTGCCTATTTAAAGATTATAACAATAATGTATGAATATTGTAAAATGTGCAAATAATACAGAATTTGTAAAGCAAAACATTCCCCAGTGAGTCTCTTCCTCCAGGGATGACCACTTCTGACCATTTGGAGGTGTGTATTCCAGACTTTTCCCCTATGTGCATTTATTTATTTTTTTATAAAAATACATTCAATACTGTATAAATGTTCTTCAGCTTGTTTTTTAAAAACAGCTTATTGAAATATAATTTACATACAATTCACCCTTTTAAAGCACACAGTTTGGTGCTCGCTTCAGCAGCACATATATTAAAGTATACAGCTTAGTGGTATTGACTAGACTCACATAGTTGTGCAACTGTTACCACTGTCTAATTCCAGAACATTTCATCACCCCAAAAAGAAACCCCTTACCCATTAGCAGTTACCCTCCATGCCCCCACCTCCATCCCCTGGCAAACACTCGTCTACTTTCTGTCTCTGGATTTGCCTGTTCTGAACATTTCATATAAACAGACTCGTACACTGTGTGACGTTTTGTATCTGGCTGCTTTCACGGAGCATCATTCGTCTTGGCTATCGGCTGTTAGGAATAATGGCACTGTGAACGTTTGTGTACGAGTTTTTGTGTGAATGCATGTTTTCACGTCTCTTGGCTACATTTTGCTTTTACGTTTTATTTCTTTCACACTTTATGTTTTAAGGGGAGTTTTAGGTTCACAGCAAAATTGAGAGGAAAGTATAGAGATTTTCTTACTTGCCCCCATACACGTATAATTTTTACTTTTTTACGGAATCATATTGTGGACATCTTTCCAGGTCAGTACTGACAGATCTCATAGCTGGAGTGGCTTCTTTGCTAGTTTTCCATACCAGCCTCTCCCCGCCCCCCCCCCCCCCCCCCCCCCCCCCCCCCCCCCCCCCCCCCCCCCCGCCAAGAGTTCCCATTCATTTTGGTCAAAGCCACGTCCCTTTCCTCCTCTGCCCTTTACCTTTTCCCTGTTTCCTTGTATGTGTCTGGCCTGGGGCTTGCAAAGACCCTGTCTGGTGTAGCTGGGGAGAGCCCAGGGGAGAGCCTACAAGTACCAGGGTGCAGGGGAAGAACAAAGCATGAGCCAGAAAGCCTAGGAGTGTGACTCAGGCTGGCGTCAGATGCCTGGCTCTTTCTCCTGACCAGAGGGCCCACTTTTCCCTAACAAAGCCTTTCTTCCTGCATTAAAAATGAACATCTCCCTCAGCCTCTCTGGGGTGGGTGGAAGCCTCTGTCCTCTCCCAGCAAGCCTAGCTCTGGTGTGAGACGTGTGGAGCAGGCATTTTAGGGAAGATGGTCCTTGCTCGCTGGGTCCCCACACTCCCTAGGTCTCTCCCCCCAGCCTCCAGGGAGCCTCAGCCTCCCATGTGATATAATTGGGATAGGGTGCCAGCTACAGGTACACAGGTGAGATAACCAGAAGGCAGATGTGGGGAGGCAGCTCCATGTGTGGAGGCTGTCCTGGCTGGGCATCCTAAGAGCAGTGCAGCACCCAGGCCCTGATGGCCAGGGAGAGCTAGAGTCCCAGTGCCCACATCATCTCCATCTCTGTCCCTTGGCCCAGCACTGGGATAGTCAGTGTAGGTCTTCCGTCAGCGTTCACTGTGTCAGTTGAACGAATGCCGTGTATAGGGTGCTGCCCTAGACTCTTGAAAACACATGATTTCCAAGCTGAATGTTAGTGGGAAGCACTGGGAAGGCTGCTGCAACAGAGCCTTCGTAGCATTGTCTATGCCACGACATTTTGGTTGTAAGTGACAGAAACACAGGTCAGTCTGGCTTAAGAAAAGAAAACCAGGAATTTATTGGTGAGACTCCGTAAAAACAGAATGGCATGCATTTTCCTCTGGCACCCATGTCATCAGGAGGGGGTCTGCTCCGGCTGAGCCTGCGTTGTTCTCAGGCTGGCATCCTGCAGCTCAGCAGCCTGGGTCCTAGAACGCTTGGATGGACCATTCTAGGACATATGCCTCCTCTGTTGCCCCCATTTGATGCAGGTGCATGGTATCCTCTGGCCAGACCACATAGACCCAGGGTAGGAGAGAGGTTGTTCCCAAATTTCCTGAAGGAAAATTGGACTGCTGCCATGTGAAAAGGGCCCTTGGATGCTGGGCAGGTGGATAGCAGATGTCTGTACCTTTTCTGAGGGGTTTGGACTGGGCAGGAGACCCCTTGTGAGTCAGTCTGGGTAACAGCAGGGTCTCAAGGACAGAAGTACCAGGAGTGTTTGGGGCAGCAGCAGTGGCCTGCCTGTTCCAGGAACTGGGAGGACAGAGGTGGGAGAGGCCTGGAGGCAACCCTGGCTTGCTCACTCTCTCCGTGAAGCATTGGGCAAGTTTTTCTCTCTTCAAACTTGGGTTTTCCATCTGTCACCTGGATGTAGAAACAGTTCCTTGCTCTGGGGTGGCTGTCAAGGTTCCGTGAGGTCAGGCTTGCAGAGTGCTTCCTTAGCTTGAGCTGTCTGTCCATCATGAGCCTCGTCTGCCAGGGGGACAGGGGAAGAGAAGGGCCCTTGCCTGCTAGTGGAGCCACCTCCCACACCTCCTCAGATAGCTGTCTGTTATTCCAACACCAGCAAAACACACGACTGTCAGCCATGCTTAGGCAGCACTCACCTTAGCATGCAAGGGAGAAAGACGATGCAGATCACTCGGCGGCTCCTCAGGGCATCAGGGCCGAGGATTATATCCCAGCAGCTGGCCGAAAGCACAGGAGCCAAGATGCACAAAGCTTGGCTCCCATCTGGCTGTTACCTGGACAGGCCCCTTCTGGGCTTAATTGCAGCCCTTGGAAGGGCAGCACCTGTGCATCACACCCAGCGTGGTCTTCACCAGGGTAACTTTGGGATGGTGGTCAGTGGGATTGCTCCCTGTGCCCTGACGCAGAGTGGGGTGGGCAGCAACAGGCTTGCAGAAGGGCCCCTGTCCCCTGGATAGCTGTAGATGACATGTACCTCCTATCTTAGGTGATCACCTCCCCAGTCATCTCAGCAAGGCAGGAGTGTAGAAAGGATGTCCCTCCCTCCTACAAGTCCAGGTTTCTGTGGTGCATCCTCTCCAGCCTGAGGCTGCGGGGAGCAGGAGTCCTGGCTGGGGCCTGGGCGGGCCTGGACACATCCCACATGTCCCCTAACACCCTGCATGCATCTGGTGCACACAATGTCCCCACAAAGTCCTGCGTTCCTGGGGTCTCAAGCCCTGCGTCTTTCTGGGAGCCTTCTGGGCCATCGCCCTCAGCTCCTGCTGCCTAAATGTGCAGAGCTTTGAATGGGTGGTGGTCACGGCATGCCCTCTCTCACACCACACTCAGAGCCTTTGCATTCGGCACAGCTTTTATCCCGTCTTTACAGATGGGGGAACAGGTTTTGGTCATGGAGCTAGACTTGAACCTGCCAGTTCTGAGTCTGACCCAGCCGCTCCCCTTCTCAGTCTTGCGTCCTACTTATAGCATGGGACCCACAGCTACTTTCTAGCACCTTCCACCATGCAGCCCCTGCTGCAGATGTCCTCAGCTGGCCATCTCTATTCTCGGGCTCAGTGTAACCTATAATTAAGCCCAGGAGGGGGGTTGTTGCAAATGTGGAGACCATGCCCAAGTGGACACGTATGAAGAGGAGAGTGGCCTTCAGAAGGAAGGCAGCACTGACACACTATCACGTGGATGAACCTGGAAAACATGCTATGTGAAAGAAGCCAAGTGCAGGGAGTTCCCTGGTGGTGTAGTGGCTAAGGCTTCGGTGCTGTCAACGCTGCGGCCTGGGTTCGATTCCCAGCCAGGGAACTACCCACATTAAAAAAAAAAAAAAAAGCCAAGTGCAAAAGACAAATACTATATGATTTCATTTCTATTAAATGCCCAGAACAGGGCAGTCCACAGACAGAAAGTAGAGTGGGGGTCACCAAGGCCTGAGAGAGGGCGATGGGAGTGATTGCTTAATGGGCACAGAGTTCCTATTTGGAAAAGCATTCTGGAAATGAATGGTGGTGATGGCTGCATGACCTTACAGGTGTACTTAATGCCACTGACCTGAACACACCTTTGCCATGTTAATCATTTTTCTCTTACCACAGAAAAACAGGCACAGCCCGGACTCCCTTCCTCGGCGTTTGTCTGTGCCCCGCTCCCCGCGCCCTGCTGCACTGCCACCCCCCCACCCCTCCCCACCTTCTCCCTCCGCTCAGTCTGACCGTTCTTGCCTCCTTTGCTCAGCTGAACTTTGACCTGGACCGGGGAGTGTTTCCAGTGGTCATCCAGGCAGTGGTGGATGAAGGAGATGGTGAGCAGCTTTTCCTCTTCTGTTCTCCCTTCCAGCGTGTGGACCCTATGGGAAGAAGCCACTTCTCCAGGCCCTTCTCCCCTCAGTCAGCTCGGAGGAGTTCATTCAGAAGCGATGAAGGACATGGGTTCAGCTCATTTAGCAGGTTTAGGGTGTAGGGCTCAAGCACCAAGCTCTTCTCCTCTCTGGGGCTCCTTTGGTGCATCCCCCACCTGGGGCTGTAGAGCTTCTCTCCAGCTCAGGATTCCCAGCCAGCCTGTCCCTGTCCCCCAGGAGCAAGGCCTGTGGCAGAGCCTGGCTCTCACCGTGGTATCGGGCCAGACAGGCCTCTGAGTCTGGTGTCCACCCACCAGTGGAAGGATGGAGACAGTGAGCAGAAGGGAGCGGAAAGGGCCTTCTTCAGGCCATGCCCCAGTGCAGCCCGTCCTGCCTGGTCTCCCTTTTAGTGCTGTGGGCTGCGGGTCCCCAGCCTAGGGTATGGATGGTGGAGCCCTACTAGGGCGGGGCTTGTCTCTAGGCCCACTGACCGAGTTAGGCTCCTCAGCCCTGCCTGAAATGTCCTTCCATGGGCAGAGTGAGTCAGCAGGTACCAAGCCAGCCTCAGGCCGTTAGGAGTGGCTGCTCTGGAGGTAGGGTGAGGTATGGGCCAGAGGGAGGCAGGGCCCCCCAGGCAGAGGAAGGTGAGATGATGGCCAGTTCTCCCTGAAGATTCTGGACTTGGCCTTCAGGAAGAAGAGACACTGGGGCAGGGGGCAACTCAGCACTCTAAGCGCTCTCCTCTCTCTCTCTCTCTGGGCAGTTGTGGAGGTGACTGGCCACGCCCATGTGCTCTTGGCTGCCTTTGAAAAGGTAAGTGCTATCCTGCCCCTTGACCTGGGAGTTATGGGAACAGGGGTGGTATTTGAGACCAAAAGTCTGAACTTGCAGATCATGCCGGGCCAAGTGGGCTTAGCGCCAGAGGCCCAGGGCAGATGGAAGGTTCTCCATTTGGTCCAGGCTCGAGGGAGGTGATGCATCTTAGGAGAATGGGCCTTGAAGTTGAGTGTCACCATCAAGATGCTTTTCAGAGGGCACGTGGTGTGTGGTGAGGGCATGTTCTAGGGAGGCCAGCCCTCTAGAAGTCCCTGTAACCTGCCAGCATGGGCTGGGACGTCCATGTGCAGGGCTCCAGTCAGACTAGTCTTCCTCTGGGATATGGAGGGATCATCAGGGCTGCCAGCTCCCAGGGCCTTTCCCACTAGGCCAAGCGTCCTGAATGTCATCAGAACCTCTCAGTCCCCACCTGGTCTTCGAAAGTTCGCAGGTGGCCTCACTCCACCTCCAGGAGGCTGCATCCCCCTGGTCCCTCCGGGCCGGGCAGACCTCCCTTCCTGCTGGGGCCTTCCTGTCCTCCTGGCAGACGTTTGTTAATACTCACTCATCTGATGTCTGTGAGGCTGGAACTGGCCTGTTGTTTGTCATACCCTCAGCACACAGTAGGTGCTCAGTGAATGCTGGTGTTGTAAACAAACCTCTGCCACCTGCCTAGCACAGCCCTAGACCATCTGGCGGTGGCAGAGGGAAAAGACACCCAGACTCTTCTGAGGGCCCTGAGGTGCCCTACATATGTAGAAGCCATTTATGTGGAAGGGTCCCCTTAATAGTACCTTTGCCATTATGTATATTTGAACTTAGGTGTTGGCCCCTTCTTCCACATAGACCTAAGTCCCCAGGCTCCCCAGCTTTCTTCATTTTGTGGTTGCGTTTGTGGTGTGCAGTGGGGATATTGGCTTTGGTGGTGAGGACAGTCTGCCTGACCACTGCCTTGCATTAGGATATTGCAGGCTCCAGGATGGTCCTGCTTGCCAGTCGCTGCTGGTTCTGGGACCCAGGCAGTTCTGTGTGTCTGTCCATGCAGTGATCTAGTGCCTCCCTCGCTGAGACCCTTGCCAGAGGTAGTTTGGTGCATCCCCTGTTTGAAAATGCCATGACTGATACCCTTACCCCCCGTGCTCTCTGACATTGGTTGGCACTTTTGAGTTGTCCAGAGTTTTCAGCACCTGCCTGTGGCCTGTACAGATAAGGATCAGGGAACTCGTGTGGAAACCAGGCTCAGACTGCTTGTTTTGGAATTCCCACCACACCCTGGCATCCTGCTGACCCCCATCATCCTTAGCCAGGTGTATGCCTGCAGCACCAAGAGCCCTAAGTGAAGAGCCCAGCCTCTTCCTCTGAGCTGGGTTTTTCCAGACACCCCAGGAATCACTATAGCCAGGCGTGAAGTTTCTCTGGACCGTTTGTCCAGTGTTCTCCCTGGCCTCCTGTTGCCATGGTGATGCCAAGTGCCCTGGGCAGAGGTTGACTCTCCCTCTCCAGCTCTGGCTTGCCAGATGTGCCCCCAAGCCTGGCCTTTTCAGAAGAGACAGTAACTCTTTTCCCAAATACTTCTCTGGCTAAGGTGGATGGGCCATTGGTGGCAGACACTCCATTCTGTGTTTCCAGTTCAGAGTCCAGAGAGAAATGGCTTCATTTTTGGAGTCTAACATACTAGAAACTTCTGTAGGAATCCATCAATCTTACCAGAAAATGCCAAGTGTTAGTCTCAGTTGACTCAGAAGGATAATTGGTGTTTTCACAAGATCTCAGATCTCGTACCTTAATTCACCTTGTCAACTCTGAGCACTGTGTCTGCCCGTATAGCACTGAACGCATTTGCTCCACTTTGTTGTAGTTTTTAGAGCTTTGGGCTTTTCTGTGTATACATGCATGTCCATGTTCTTGTGCTGTCTTCGAGACTAGACCAGACCCTTTGAGGGCTAGAAATGGTGTCTAATTCTTGCAGCCCAGGTACTGCTTCTTGCTGTTGGGAAGGCTCTTGGCTGAGAACTTGGCTGATGGTTGTGAACTTGAGTGTGCCTGAGAGCTCCATGGGGGCAGTTGGGTTTCGTTGGTCATGGTGGGACCCATGAGGTAGTACGTTTAGCTTCTCTGGGTAGTGTTGAGTCCAGGTCAGAGGCCATGTTTGAGAAACACTGGCTTGGCTCTTTAGTCCTCATGTGGTTCCTCCTTTTTGCAGCCATGGATGTGGAATGACCAGGGAAAAACTCAGCTGGCTGAGCAGTGCTGGTGTGGCCAACTTAACTTCTGTGTCTTTCTCTCTGCAGCATGTTGACGGCAGCTTCTCTGTGAAGCCGTTGAAGCAGAAGCAAATCGTAAGTCTATCAGAGGAAATCTCGTGAGCCCTCTTGATTTAAAAGACATATGCAAGCACACAATCCAGTCGTCTCTGTGGATTTTTCTCCCTGCCCGCCATGGTTGCCATTGAGGTAGCTGATGACAGACCTGTTGACTTGTCTGTCATCGCTGTGGGCTCTGAGAAGTCAGGGTCGGGGTCATCGGGCACATGTATGTGTGCTGCATATCCACCACGTACCAGCATTGACTGTTGTAGCCCTGAGACTGTCCAACACGAACATAGTAAGCTTTCAGTAAGTGTTTGCTGAATGAATGGACGGAGAGGGGTAGAAAACAGGAAACTAAAACTCTCCTCCTCATCCTCCTTACAAATTGCGGAAGACACTGCAGTACTGGGCAAGGACGGATTGACTGAGTCCATATTTGAGAGGAGAGATGAAATAGCCTGGAACAAATGGTAGCAATAGGGCAGTACAGCTTTTCTTTAGGGTTTGTTATTCCGTGGTCCTATACCAGGAAGAATTACCATATTTTGCCATGTGTAATGCACACTTTTTTGCCCAGTTTGTGAAGAAAAAATAAGGATGCATATTATACTTGGGTAGTACTAATTCCATATCCATCTATCAATAAATGTTTTTAATTCTTTTATTTGTGCTTATGAGTTAAGAGTGTAACTCTAGAAATCAATAACGATACCCGTATGCAAAATAATACCCTGGAATAATTGTATTTTTGTTGTTAAATTTATCAGGGTGACATTTGTTACTGAAAATTACATAGGCTCCCAGTATACAATTGTATAACACATCATCTGTGTGTGGCATTGAGTGCTCACCATCCAGAGTCAGGTCTCCTTCCATCACCGTGTATTTGATCCCTCCTCCCTCCTCCACCCCATCCCTGCCCCCCTTGCCCTCAGGTTACCACTAAACTATTGCCTGTGTCCATGAGTTTTGTTGCTTTGTTGCTTTCAATTTTATATTCCCTATATGAGTTATGTTAAAAAATAAATGCTAAAATTCATTTATAATACAAAGGACAATTATCTAAATATAAACAAATAAAAATTTGAATTTAAAAATTAAAAGATTTTTTCCCTGAAAGTTTGGGTCAAAAACGCAGGTGGGCATTAGACACAGGAGCACATTGTGCCTGGTAAAATATGGTATTCCTGGTGGCCTCCCACATTAAAGGATGGGTCCCCAGGACTGCACTATGTTGGATCTTGATATTGAGACTGATTTTAACATGGCCGTGGTGGGTCTGTTTCCAAAGCCATGATTAGGCTTATCCTTGTATGTAGCTGCTCAGATGCATAAGCCACAGCTGGGAATGGTGTTGGTTAGTATTTTTTTAAAGGAGGGGTAGGGAGACCTCTGGCAGATGCAGTGCCTGAAGGTGGCAGGTGGGTTGGAGACCCCAGGGAGGGTCAGGGCACTTGTTTTGGGAGAGCTAACTGGCAGGACTCCTGCTCTCCGGAGGAGTGTTTGTGGTCCATGGAACTACGGGAGACTCAGCAGTTCAAACCATTTTTGAACGTGGCCAACAGGAGTCCTGACCCTAATTACGTGTGTGGGACTGGTGGTGGGTGGGTCCAATGTGGTTTCCCTCCAGGTTGAGCATGGCCGGTAAGGTGGGCAGAGACTGTGGTTCCTAGGCCCATGTGGAGCCCCAGGCCCTTCGGTGGGCAGAACCACTGGTCCCCAGCCCTACTGCCTGTGCTCCTAGTTGGGTTGTGCAGGTAGCAGGTTCTCTTTACCCCTGTCCTGCCTTTGGTCCCACTCCCTAGGGGCGGGCTGGACAGAATTCCCAGCTGGGCCTGCTCCTGGGATCCGAGCCCGGACCCTGGGAGATGGTGTGAGGCCAGGTGGGTGCACAGGAGCCCTGAGAGGGCTAGCATGTGCCCAGATGCCTTCTGCTCTCCAGGTGGACCGGGTCAGCTACTTGCTGCAGGAGATCTACGGCATTGAGAACAAGAACAACCAGGAGACGAAGGTAGGTGCTCGTGGGGCGTGCACCGCGGGGCTCCATGCTGCCTCACTCCCCAGCTTCTCTTCCACCTGCACAGAAGTGGACTCACAGGAGTGACCTTCCTGGGGTCCCCAGCCCTGGCTGGGGCCCCGCGGGTGGATGGGAGATGCTCCAGGTGCCTTCCATGCCTTTCCTGGGGGCCTTGGAATCCTGAACTCCATTGGTTTACCTTAATTTTTAAAAGGAATTAACGGCACCTATGGGACATTTTGCCCCTTTTCCAGCAAATTCACTGGCTTGTTACCATTGTTGAGCTGGTCAGGTCAGCCAGGGCAGCCTGGGCCCTGGGGCCCCCTCCCTGATTGACCTTCCAGTTTTCACAAACAGGGGTTGGCTGCCCCCTGCTGGCCATGTGCTCTCAGTTCCCAGGTTATGGGATGGAGGGGTCATACCTTCCTGTGTCTGGGACAGAAGCTTGGGGGCTGACCCAGCCGCACCTGGCACAGCCAGGGAAGGGTAGCAGAGAATCGACTGGTGCCTTTGTCACTGACACAAATGAAAGTGCTGCCTCTTTTTAAAAACCTCCAGAAGTCTCTCACACCAGCTAGAACAGGCCAGTTGGGCCAGGCCCTGAGCCTCAGGCGAGCACTCTGCCCAGTTGGCATGCTTTTTACACCAGAGGGCAGATGACTTTCTGTAAAGGGCCAGATAGTAAATATTTTCGACCTGACTGGCTCTACGATCTATTCAGCACCACCATTATAGTGCAGAAGCAGCCCCAGGCAATATGGAAATAAGTGGGTGAGGCTGTATTTCAATAAAACTTTATTTACACAGATAGGCGGTGGGCCATAGCTTGCTGATCCTTGTTTTAGGATATTGCTGTGTCTTGACCCAGATACTAATTTTGTTTTCCAGAAGTTGCTATTACTTGATGAAAATATTTCAAACAAGTTAGACTTGTCTGATCTTTTTTTGTTTTAACCAAATGAATGGGTAACTTCTGGAAGACATTTTCTACGGTGTGGCATCTTTTCCACATTTTGTCTTGGGTCCGAGGAATTTTCAGAAAGAGACTGGAGTTCCTTGATTTGGGAGTACATTTGGGTTGGGGCCCAGATTGTTCTCTGCTGTGGGGAGGGCATGGGCTGAATCTGGTGCCTAGCAAGCATGACACTGGGCCATGTGTCCTGAGGAGTCCTGCTCCTCGGTGACCTTCCTCTGGGGAAGTGGGGTCGGCTAGTGGGTCACCCAGGGCCAGAAGGCCCCCTCCCTGCCCCTTAGCTGGCCTCCAGTCTCTGGCCCTCGGGAGGCCACCAACCCTCAGACCCTTGATGTTCCTGCAGCCCTCAGACGAGGAGAACAGTGACAACAGCAATGAGTGCGTGGTGTGCCTGTCGGACCTGCGGGACACGCTGATCCTGCCCTGCCGCCACCTGTGCTTGTGCAACTCCTGCGCCGACACACTGCGCTACCAGGCCAGCAACTGCCCCATCTGCCGGCTGCGTGAGTGGGGACTGCCGCACCAGGGCAGCGGGGGACTGAGAATGACAGGTGGTCAGCCTCCCACCAGGTTCACGCAGATGGGAACTTGGTGGTTAACTAGCTAGTTAACACCCATAGCAACCACAGGGGCAGGGGGATGGTTCAGACCCTCAAAAATCCCTGCAAGAAAATGAGACTTTCAGAACAAATGGCCAGGAAGGGTGCTCCAGGGCAGGTGTTCACAGTGACATTGGAACTGGACAGAAATTGATCAGTGAATCAAATCCTTATTTTAAAGATTATGTGGCAAATATTTTGATAGAAAATTATAGTGAAATGAAAAGGGTCCTGATCAAGGAATTAAATTTGGTTCTCTGGAGCATTCCTGGCATTTTATTCAGTCAAAAATCATCACATGTTGGTGGAATTCTGAATAAAATATTTGTCTCCCAAAAGAAGGAATCAACATTCTCAGAGTACAAGTCCCACTTGAAGGTCAACATGAACATTAAGTGGGTGGGGTGATGCCTGCCTGGGGTAGCTGTGGGGTATTTCCATTGAGTAGTAAATGATAGCTTTTTAGAAAACAGCCTTTCTGCTCTTTCACACTAGGGTTCCTGAGGCTCCACCCCAAGCTCTGAGATAGGTCGTGCCGAACTGTCATGCTTGCCCTGTCACTGTCTTGGGGCTCCAAGGGAACCTACTGAAGATCATGGCTAATAAGGGGTAGAGATGGGGTTTAAACTGAGGTCTGTCCCAGAACCCAAACTCTTACCCCCGCTGACTGGCACTGGCACATCCCAGGGTTGTCCTCCAAGCATAGCCAGGTGGGCTGTGGAAAGGTTGTATGTGCACAGGGACCACAGGCCATGCTGGGTATGTCGAAGTGGAGGATGAGGCCACATGGTCTGGGAGATTCAGAGCCTGGAAGGAAGCCCCAGCCTTGATGGGACATCGGGGTCTGTGTGCTGGGCCTGGACAGTTGGGCAGCAGGGTCCGCCTAGTCCGCTCAACGTGTAGCATGGGGGCAGTACCCTCTCCTGACCTAGGGACAGGCTAGGAGCAGAGGAGCAGGGAAAGGGGCAGCGGAGCCCTCATGGTGGCAGGATACTGAGCCAGAGCTGAACTGCAGCCTCTCAGCTCGCTCTGGCCTCCTGGGCATTCTCAGGGCACAGGAGGGGCCCTGGGGCTGGCAGGTTGGGCCAGGGCCCTTGTCCCTGAGGCCTGCAGCTGTCAACACTGGGGACCTAGTTGTCTGTCATCTCTTGTAGGAGCGTAGCTGGTATATTTGTGACTGTTTATTATATGTATGACCTGGACTTTTTATCTGTGTCTCACAAATACTATATTTTTATTAATGGAACTGATACTACAGAGTGACCAGTAGCTGGTGTCCTAGTTTATTTTCCCAACTCCTTGTGCTGCTTGTAGTTTTCCCAGCATGGACATTGTACTGTCATGAATGTCTGCCTGTCTGTCATCACTTCCTTCCTTGGCATAACTTCCAGGAAGAGACCTGCAGTGTCCAGGGCATACCATGTGCTTTTAACTGGTTGGCAGGTGTAACTTGCAGCCATGTTCACTGTCTGGTGTACATTTGGGGGCATGGTGGGTGAGAGGCTGGCTATACCCTCCTTGCCACCTTTGGAATCTCTGTCCGAAATGGGGCAGTGCCGTCCTGGCCTGTCTCCCTGCTGGGGATGTTTGGTTGTGACTCTGTTCTCCCTGATTCAGAAATGTGGCTTGTCCCAGGACCATTGTAGGGTGGGTGGGTATCAGTGTCCCTGGAGCTTAGAGGGTCTCAGTGGTGTTGAAATAGGCCACCCCTTAACTGACATTAACCCCTTCCTTCTGCCACAGCTTTCCGGGCCCTTCTGCAGATCCGGGCGGTGAGAAAGAAGCCAGGAGCCCTGTCCCCCGTCTCCTTCAGCCCCGTTCTGGCCCAGAGCATGGACCACGATGAGCACTCTGTAAGTGCCTCTTTCTTCCTGTGCTGGGTGGGGGTGGGGTTGGGGTTGATGGCAGAGAGAAAGGAGGTCTGGAGAAAGCCCCTGCCCACTGCAGGGCCCGACAGGCAACCAGATACGTCCAGGACCTGCCTTTGTGTTAGGATGGTGTCTGACTCCTTGCGGGGCTGGGTTGATCAGGTGGCCAGAAGGAGACCACCTAGGCTTTGCCCTTGAGCAGTACCTGGTTGGGACCCAGACTGTCTCACCAGCACCTCCGCCTGCTCGCTCTCTAGGCTTCTGTCCTCATCCGCCCAGTGTGACCCCACAGGTGGTTGTAAGGCTGGTCGGGTGATCCAGGCCGGGCCCAGTGAGCTCTGGCTGCCGGGAATGCTGGCTTTGTCAGGGGCCTTTCACTGAGCTTGAGTCATGGTGTCTGTCACCATTGCTGTGCCATGCAGACAGCAAGGGGCACTCTGTGGGTCTGGGGAAATGAGGTCTCCTTCAAAGCGTGGCTGTAACATGCCCCCCCGTGCGTTTCCTGCCCACCGCTCCCTAGCCTGGGTGCACAGGAGGGCACCTCAGCAACTGCCCACAGCCCTTGCTCCCTGAGAAACCATGAGGTAGACTTTATTGCAGGCCAGCAAGGGGAATCGGACTTGGGGTTTAGGGACCTCGAGAGAGATGGACAGAGACATGGAGAGATAGAGAGGCAGGGAGAGACAGAGAGATGTATACGCAGAGACAGATGGACAGAGACACAGACAGGGAGAGACAAAAATGAGAGACGTGGAGAGACAGAGGGCAGGAGAGATACGGAGAGGGAGGCAGAGACAGGAGAGACACGGCAGAGATGGAAAAAGAGATACAAACACAGACAGGGATGGAGTAGAAAGGGAAGACCGAGGCGGACAGACGGGGGAGGAAGGGCCAGGAGGCAGGTGCAGCAGGCCGGGGTCTCAAGCTCCCAGGGGCCGGCTGTCTCTGCGTGTTGTCAGCTGTGAGTCTGTTTTGGATCCAATGATTCTTAGAGGTCCTGCCGACTCTGAAAACAAAGAGGACCCACGCCTTCTGGTTTGTGCACCCACAAGATGGGCTCCTGTGCTGGGCTGGGAAGTGCTATGTTCGGCCCACACAGTGTTTCTGAAAATTAGGCCAGCATTTAAAAGTCTGGAAACACTCCTTACAACTCAGATTTTTGGCTTCTCTTTCACAGTCCGAAGGTGTGGTCTCACAGCTGGAGCAGAGGTGAGGCTGCCCCGGGGAGGGGGAAGGGCTGGTCGCAGTCACCCCGCTTCTCCTGAGGCAGCCACACTGTCTGTTTTGCCTGCTGGGTCCTGTCAGCACCAAGGCTTCTGACTCAGACACTAGGCACTTTGGTGTATTTAATATTGGGCTCAATTGGGAATGAGCCCAGTGTTGCTGGGGAACAATCCCCGGTAACGGAGTTTTGGGGGACAGAGGAACAGCACGTAGACGGGATTTGTGCCAAGGAGGAGAGGACTCCTGACTGTTTCACGGAGAGGTGTCTTGCTCAGGTTGGGGGCCCCTATTGTTGCTTGCGCGTTTCCCTCCCAGCTTTTGCCCTGGGGTCTGAGAGGCCGGCCGGCCCCTCCCGTGTCCGCCCCTCGTACCCTGAGAGCCCATACGCCATGCACGGTGCAGGATGGGCTGGGGCATGGAGGATAACCCAGCACCCTCCTCTCCGGAGTGTTAGGGTCGCCGAGCAAACTGGTTCCCCGTATAAGCAATTTCCACCTATACCAGAGAAATTGGGCATTTTCCCACCAAGTCCATTAAAATCATCGTGGAGTGGGGTGATTTGGGGCTAATTTTTCTCCCTAGCCACTGTTAGGACTTAGATGTTGGTGATAAGTTTATGAGGCCAGGCCAAGCCTCATGGAGGTACCTGGGGCCTCAGGGTCTCTTCCCCATGCCAGCCAGGCCCACCTGTGGAAAGCAGCTGGCCATCTCACACCACCCTGCCCAGGACCTGCTGCCCACGGTGACTCAGATCAGGTGGGCACTGGGGATAGGAGGAGCTCTTCCAGCAGCGCGGCTCCTGGCAGCTGTGTAGATGTGCAGGCCCAGCCAGGCCCCTGAGGCCAGACCTGCACTTGGCAAGGTCGCTGCGATGCACATGCACTTGAAGTTTGCAAACCACTGACTCACGGTTTGGTAGAAGTCAGCAGACCAGACAGGCCCCATCCTGGCAGCTCTAGGGCCGTACAGGGGGTGGTAGTTGTAAAATGTCTGATTTTTATCTTGACAGTGTCCCTTTAAAAAATCAAAGTCGCACCCCGCCTCACTGGCCAGCAAGAAACCTAAAAGGGAAACTGTAAGTGTGTTTGGCCCTGTGGCCGCATCTCTGCCCCTCGCCCTGATTATTAAACCAGTGACAAGTATGGGAAATCATTTACACCCCAGGCTGACGTGTTTGGTTAATTTAATCTGTCAAATCCACTCTCCCCAGTCCCAGCGTCCCTGCCCAAGAAGGGAGTTTTGTGGAACAAGCAAAGCTCAAGGTCTGTCGGCAAAAAGCCAGTCTCCCGGGTGCTCGCTGCTGGGCAATACACCGGCCTCAGGCCACCCCTTCCCGCCAGCTCTGCTTCTGCCCATGGTCCCCCCATTGCCCTTGTTTCCCTTTTTTTTCTTGCTGGCAGTGGAATGATGTTGGAGGTGGAACTAATATGCTGCTAGGTTTTGCAAACAGCACTCCTGGCGCTTGCTTGTCATCCTGCACCCCTTGCTCCCTACCCCTTGAGTTTTAGCTCCTTGGGCCGAGGACTTGGTTTTCTTGCATTTTCCTTGCATCTCAGGAAGCAGGCTGGGGGCCAGATAGCATGTGGCAGTTGGGCGGGGCCTCTGCTGAACTCTGCACCCCCTGGTAGAGGTGGAAGTCACTGGAGAGTCAACCTGGAGATAGGGGTTTTCATTTTGGAGGGATTGGGGGCTCAGACTAATTATTTACCTTTGAATTGAAGGCAGGTTGGGAGCAAATGCAGGGCACCACTGGCTCAGGTGACCCAGAGAGCCAGGCGGTACTTGCTGAGGGCAGGAGGCCCCCACCTCAGCTCCTCTGCCACCCCTGTAGGCTCAGGGTCGCTCCGCCACCTCCCTGAAAGGCAGCCCTCCTTCCAGCAGATCGGTGGGGGGGGGGGGGGGGGAGCAGGTGAAAGGAGGTTCACTCAGGGAGCACTTTGGAGCATTTGCCTTTCACCTTATCTAATGAGAGCGAGGGCGGGTGGCCGGCCGCCTGCCCCGCAGGGGCTCAGCACTGACATCCCTCAGCACCTTTAACCCTAAAGCCATACTCAGCCTGTTGATGGGATCCACTCCCAGCAAGAGGGAAACAGTGCGTCTGAGCCAGGGGGCCCCTTAGAATCACCCAGAGCACATGTCCCCACTTGGGTAGCTGCCCATCCCAGGTCCACAGAGGATCTTGAGTTGTCCTTTTCTGTTCCAGACCACACAGGAGCCTGCTGCCCTGGGGAGCCAGGTCCTCCCTGGTCTAGAACACATGTGGTTCCCACTGGTTTCTCTCACCTCTGGCATGGCTTTGCTCCCCACCTGCTCCTGAGTTCTCTCTCACTAACCCTTTCTCGCTCTCCGCCCCCTGCCAGGCAGGACAGAACGCCAGGTAGTGACTGGCCAAGGCTGGGGGTGGGGGTGGCTCTCCCATATGCCCTCTCTACCTTCATCCTGGGCACTGGGTGTGCAGGCTGTGTGCTGCAGCTGATGGCCGAGGAAGCCCTGGGCAGGATGGCTGATGCTGCTCTAGAGTGCTGGGCACCCTTGTGAGGGAGGGGGGATTTCAGTCCCTGGAAGATGGATTGGACAGGAAATGGTCAGAAAGCAGGTTCTGAGGAATAGACCTTCCCTGGGGCACAAGCCCAGGGCAGTGCGCAGTGGGCAGGGAGCCCGGCCAGCCCGGCCCTCACCTGCTCTTGTCCCCACAGAGCTCTGACAGCATCCCACCTGGCTATGAGCCCATCTCCCTGCTCGAGGCCCTCAACGGCCTTCGAGCCATCTCCCCAGCCATCCCCTCGGCCCCCCTTTATGAAGAGATCACCTACTCTGGCATCTCCGATGGCCTGTCCCAGGCCAGCTGTCCACTTGCTGGGCTTGATCGAATCATGGAAAGCAGCCACCAGAAGGGCAAGCCTCGGAGCAAATCCCCTGACAGGTGAGGCTGGCAGTCCCTCGGGGGAAGGGAGTGTGGGAACCCACCCTGCCTGCTCTGTGGACCAGGGCAGGGACCGTGCATGCATGCTACGAATAAGAAGTGCAAAGCGGGTTTATCTGTAGCTTTAAATAATTTTATAGCGTATTTCGTTTGGTGATTTGCCAGAAAGACTCCCAGGAGCAGTAGCGGGGTTAGGCTTGTGGCCGAGGCTGATCTCAGCAAAGGCAGCAGGAGAAAAAAGTGTCAGTGGAAGCCAGAGGCCCTGAGTCCTTCCCTATTCCAGACCACACGGGCAGCAAAACGGGAGCGTGCCGTGTCCCGACCCAGGGGAATCGTTTGAGTTTCAGGGTTCCAGGACCTTCTGGGGGTTGGTCACACATCCTGCTGTGTGACCGGTGATGGCCACAGAACCCTGGCCGCAGTGGACCCAGGTGCACATCCTCTACCATGTTTGTGCCGGAGGAGCTGGAGGGTCCAGGGCCCTGCTCCAGGCGATTAGAGGATCGTCATCCCTGTCAAGGAACCTTCAGGGGCCACATGCCCAGGGGTGGGCCACTGGGCTCCTTTGGACGTTGGCAAGGCTCAGGCAACCGGCCCTGCTGTGTTAAGTCTTTCCTCACACTCCTGCTGTGTGCTCCTGGGGAAGTAGAAGGCAGGCGCAGGCTCCGTAAACCAGCCGCAGCCCCTGTGACTTACACACGGGGCAGAATCCCTTCGACGATACGGAAAGAAACACGGCGTCTCTCCTGACCCACGCTCAGCTCTTCGCCCCAAAACTACCCCATCACATGAGAGGCTGGGTTTAGGCCCGTGCCAGCGCTCAGGTGCAGCCTGCGTGTCCGGCTGGCACTGTGACATGTACACCTCCCGGGGTGCGTTTGCTTCGCGGACCCTGGCATACATCTGCAAGCTCACCCCAATGCGCTGTTGGCTTTAGTGGGGTTGGAGTTTCTTTTCCACTTGTTCTCCACCACCCTATTCTCTGTCCCCAGCACCCTACGGTCCCCATCGTCCCCCATCCATGAAGAGGATGAGGAGAAGCTCTCCCAGGACTTGGACGCCCCTGCCCTGCCGAGTGGGGCTGGGCTGGTGGTGCTGAGCAGCTCCCCAGAGGTGAGGTTGCACCCTGGCCCGCCCTCCTCCGTCCTGCCCATCTGAGCTCCCACTGCTCATGTGTTGGCCTCCTGGACCTGTGGCATGGTGTGCCCCGGGCCCACTCTGCCACTCCTTCCCTCAGTGGCCTTGGCTTAGCTGTGACTTCCCCCAGCCTCAGTTTCCTCATCTGTGGGGGAGGCTGTGCGTGAAGTACCCAGTAGATGTTGGCGTGTCTTGGACTGGCGGCTGCAGCCTGCCCTGCGCCCTCCCCTGGCCGCCTGCAGCCTGTCCCATCAAGGTCGGCACCAGGCCTGGGTCGGCAGCAGAGCTCCAGGCTCATTTTCCCTTGTTTCCTAGAGTTTCCTCACAGAGGAGGCTGATGAGACGTCGTCACCAAAGCAAGGTAAGCCCGTTCCTTCCCGGGGGCCAGGGTGCTGGCACTCGGCCCGGGGGGACTGGAGGCCTCGAGCTTGGCTCTCCTCGAGGTTTCTCAGAGCGCACTCTGGTGCTCCCCTGGGAACCCCACGCCCTGTTGACTGCACAGTGTCCCAGAGGACAGCCCGGAGCCGCTCCTGGTTTTCCCTCCCACCGACCAGCGTTGGGCAGTAGCAGTCATTTTATTTCCCACCTGGGTCACTCTGCACGTTATCAGCTCTCCACACATGTCCTCCTGTACAGCCGCCCAGCCTGGCCTAGGGCTGTGCCTGGGGAGACCCAGGGTCCTGATGGCCAAGGCGTGGGCTCAGGGCACAGCCAGCCCCACCCCTGCATGTCTCAGTCTCCCATGCGGGGGAAGGCTTGCACCTCTCTTGACTGGATGGTTTAGCACTTAGCAGCCTGTGGTGGTCAGGTCCCAGCTGCTGCTCCCATGCACTGGGCTCTGAGTCGGGGATGACCCTGCCTGATCTCACGGTGGTTGTAGGATGTAATGAGGTGCCTCCCTCTGCTGGCTGGGGAGACACTGTCCCTCTGCTGTCCTGTTCATTCTTCCCCAGTGTTGGACAAAGGAGAAAACTGAGGCTTAGGGTTGGTGTTAGGGAGAGGCCAAGGCCATTTAATTTAGAGGTAACAGAGCTAGGAGGTGACCCTCGCTGTCTGGCTTCGAAGTCTGCAGTGTGGTAACAGCCCCCAAAAAGAACGTGCACCCGCTCTGTTGCTGTGACTCCTTTCCAGGTGTCCCCTGGCCAGCATTGTACTGTGGAAACCCACGAGCAGCTTTCCCCAAACATGGGTGAGCCTATCTGTAGGCTACTTGGCTGGTGCTCTTGGGCTTGGATGTGAGTGTGGGCACCCAGGGCAGCGTGTCCAGGTTAGGGGTGCCTGTCCCTGGAGGCATGGTGCCATCCCTTCCTGCCCAGTGGGGTGCAGGGCGAGCCCCTCTGCCTCTCAGGCCTCGGCTCGCTGCCCTCCCTCAGTGTTTGCCTTTCCCTGCCTGCGCACAGTGCACGCCAGGACCAGGGGGCCCTCTGCAGGCCCCTTGGTGCAGGTCCAGGGCTGAGAGCTGATGTGTGAGAGGGGCAGCCACACGCACTGAGGACACGTGAGCCAAGGGCTGTTGAAAGATAAACAGGAGACAGTTACATCTGTTACCATTTTATCTTGTTTTTTGAACATGGGCAGGTAATGTTCTTATAAAAATAAAACAACAGCCCCGTGCTGGGGTGTGGGAGACAAGGAAGGAGAGGAAGTGTAGGAAGCGTCTCTCTCTGGGGTCCGGGGAGAGCAGGGAGGGACAGGGGTGGGGTCTGGGCCGGAGCCCTGGCCCACAGTGGCTGCAGTGCCCTCAGTGATGAAAGATGGGTTCCTGGGGCTCTCTGCCAGAGGGGTCGCTGAGTCCACCCCTGCCTGTGGGTCCCTGACCTGCCCCTTCCTCTGCAGGCAGCCGAGTGCCCTCCATTGAAAACGTCCTGCAGGATGGCAGCCCCAAGTCCTGTAGCCACAGCCATCCAGGCCCATCTGCCGACATCTACGTGCCAGGTAGTAGCACTCGGCCTGTGGACTCTGAGGGCCTGGTGGGCCTGGGGCGGTGCCATGACTGTCCCCAAGGAGCTGGGGGCCTCCTCGGCCTGGGGTAGTGCTGTGACTGTCCCCAGGGAGCTGGGCGCCTATTAGGACTGGAGCAGTGCCTTGACTGTCCCCAAGGAGCTGAGGGCCTCCCAGGCCTGGGGCAGTGCTGTGACTATCCCCAAGGAGGATAGTCTGCTCTGACTGCTCAGAGGTGGACTTACCCATGGGGAGTCTGCCCCCTCCCCCAGTCCGCACTCCCTTCATCGACCCCCAGAGCTTGTCCATGCACAGGTTCCACAGTCACCTGTGCTCCCACCCTTGGCTCTTGGGCGCAGAGCCTGTGCCTGAGGCGCCTGTGCATCTCAGAGCCAGCTCAGCCTCAGGAAGCAGGAAGGCTGTGTGTTTAAGGACATGGTCCTTCTCCCCATCTGTCTCCGGCTCAGGGCCGGGCAGGTCTGGTCCCCCTGCCATTGCCATATTTTCCTTCATCCATGACCCTGGTAGGCTTGGGCCTCTGCCCCAGGGAGCTACAAACAAAACCACCTGACTGTCCCCAGCCTGACAAGAGCCACCAGCTCTCCCACCACCTGGCCAAGGTCCCAGTGAAACAATGTGTCCCAGGCCAGGGTGTGGGGGGACAGGCTGAGCTGCTGGGCGCCAGTAAGACCCAAGGCAGCAGGAGGGGGTCTTGCTTCTTTCCCTCCCTCTTTCTGAGGTCTCCACTACAGGCCTCCACCCAGGGCCCTGTGGCCTCAGGTGCTCTGCTCCACTGGGCCAAGAGCCTCAGCTTGAAGTCCTAGGCTCCAAAGATGGGGGATGGGGGTTGGGGCTCTCCCACACTCATGCCGGTGCCTGCTAGGACACCATCTGAAATTCTGGAATCAAGATAAATAATTATGTTGGCGGCGCTCTCAACGCCGAAGCCTGGGTTCAATACCCAGCCAGGGAACTACCCACCCCCCCACCCCCCAAAATAGCCATGTTTGCCTCAGAGAGCCTGACTTCTGCCGCATGGATGGGGAACCCCTTCACTCACTGCCTGCCCCTGGAGCCACCATTGCTTGGTCCCCGGTGACCTGGCCTGGGCATTGGGGGGACTGTGACATGCTTCGTTTTGGAAAAGGCCTCTTGTCCCCCACCTTGGCCTCTGGATGTGCAGTGGCCTATGCAGACAGGGTCACCAGATGTGAGGAAGCAGGGCAGCCATTGGTTCACTGGCACATACGCGCCTGCCCACAGGGACGCCCACAGGCGAGAGCCATGAACACCTTAGAGTAACACAGAATTCTAGGAAGTTCTTTCAGAGAACTTCAAGTATTTCATTATGATTCAAACTTGGGCAGGGGGTGCCAGGAGAGGGACTCGGCTTCATGGAGCCCCAAGTGTGAATCCCGATCCCCCAGTGTGGCCATTCAGCCTCCGCAGTGCCACCCCTCACTCACAGAGTGGTCCACAGAGTGCTCAGCGGTCCTTAGGGCCAGGACAGGCCACAGCCACTGGGCTCGGCCCACCAGTGGGACCAGGACCTCTGGCTGTGGAGCCCTCCCCCGAAGGTGTGGGTCTTGGGCCTGTAGCTCTCCATGTAGAGTGGGAGGCATTCGGCTGCTCAGGTGGCAGAGGAGAGGCTGGAGTCTGCATTTGGGGCCTGGCTGGGTAGCAGGGTGGGTGGTGTCTAGTTCCTGGGCCCAGGCCCCATCTTGGCTCTGTTCCCTATCTCTTCTGCAGGGCAAGGTGTGTTCTCAGTGTCTCAGAGCAAAGAGGAGGTGGGCACTATTAGCATCCTGTCTGCTGCCCCACAAGCACTGCTGATGGCAGCCAGGGGGTTGACACAGGTCCTCCCGGATGTGCACACCTATCTATGCTGGCACCTCCTATTCCGCCACTGGCTTTTTCACTTAGTGGAGACCCTGAACGTCACATCTGTGTGTGTTTAAGAATGTAAACACATACAGACAGGTGTCTTCCTTCTCTGTAACAACTGCCCAGCCTTCCCCTTGGAGGGATGGAGCATAATTTAGTGAACCTGAGTATCCCCTGTTAATATAAAAAAAGGACATGGGGAAAATCCAGAAATGGTGAAACCTAGATGCTTGGTGTCTTGGCAGCCCTGTGGGGTGGGGGCTCTCCCTGGGTTCCACCTTCTACCTGGGTTCATTGCCACTGAGTTCCCAGCCCCGCCGTGTGCTTAGGCTGAGTTCCTCTGCATTAGAACTTGGTTCAGGAAACATTTTGAGCCTGTCCCTTTGTTCCAGCACATCAGTTTGTGTGTGCATTCCATTCCCAGCCCCCCACCCCCTCAGGGCATCTGCTGTGGAATGTGCTGGTGTGTTGGAGCCTTGCTAACCAAACTTCCATCTCTCTCCTCTGCACAGCCCGTGGGCCCGACTCCTGCTCTGTTGGCATAGAGGAGTAAGCTGGTATGTGATTGCCTTCATACACATGGTGGGGTGGCTCTGAGGGGCATCCTTGGCAGGAGACTGGAGAGGGACCCCCCCACCCCCACCTCTCCCTCTCCTGCTCCCTCCGTGGGGGTTCCTTCCCATTTTCCAGGCTTCTTCCACATCCATGTCTCCCTCCGAGTCCCGGATTCTGAATCCAGGGCCCTCCCAGTGCCACTGCACTGTGCCCTGAAGAGGTGGTCCTGGGCTTCTCACTCTGGCTTTGGGGCCAGAGGCTCTTTCATCAGGACCAGGTGACCCAGTCAGGCTCTTCCAGCCTTTAGACTCCCAGGAACTGGAACTCAGTCCTAGCTGAGGCCCCACCATTGCTGCTACTGACCTGTACCCGATCCACCTCTGGAACCTTCCAGAACACCAGCACACTCTGATACCAGTCTATGAGGAGGCCATGTGAAATTGACTCCCCACCTGACAGGGAGGCGCCCTGTAGCTGGGTGTCCCAAACGGACGTTCTATGGAAGGCATCTCTACGACAGCATCGGAAAACAGGCCACGCCGTTGGCAGCCTCCTTTCCCTCCTTCGCGTGACGTTAGCAGCTCTGGGAAGTCTGGTGACAGAGGGCCTCTTGCCTTTGATGGCCCAGGGTTTCCCGGACAGGTGTGGCATGGTATGGACTCCAGCAGGACTCCTGGCCTGGCCTGGGCACGCCCCAGGCTACAGTGTCTATCCACTCGTCCTGACGGCTGCTCTTAGGTTCCCACACCACACAAACCTCTCATACCCCTCTTTCAGCCATTTCTTCTGACAGATCTTACCCCCTGTGGAAATGGGGCCTGACACGTTTATAGTCGGCCCTGGCCTCCACACTGGAGGACGTTCCCTGTTGGGATTCAGGTCAGACTTCCAAAAGAAGGCAAAATAGGTCAGATGGAGCTAGAGAACTGTATGTCGCCTGGGGGCTGCATGTCAGAGCTAATGTCTATCACATAGCCACAGCTCCTAGGAAAACAATCCCTCACCCGAAGGTCTATGCCACCGGCACTGGTGGCAGAAGCACCACTTTATTTGCTATTTGAAGATGCCTCCAGAGAGCCCACGTTCAGGTGGGCGGCAAGCATCCCTGCACTCCGCAACCCTGTGAACTGTGCTGGTCCTCTGCTGCTGCAGCAGCCCCGGGTCACAGCTCCCCGCATCAGTGCATGGGCACAGGCCTGGTCCAGGGACAGCACCTCACAGCACTGGGGAGGCAACAGTGTGGAAAGAGCAGAACCGGCCTCTGAAAGGGCAGGCAGGACTCCTGGGGCTGCTCTGAGCACTGGCTGTGCACCCAGATCTGAGTCTACTCGCCTCTGCCTGGAGCTGACTAGGTCCTAGCCTAATCCAGTTGGAAGCTCTGTAGACTGGCCGGTCAGATCCCAGTAGCTCAGACTGTGCAAGGGCAGGACATGTGTGGTCAGCAGCCCAAGGTGCCCTATTCTGTTCCAGGGTCACGACTCTGTTGCTGGCATCCTGGGGAGATCTGCTCATATAGGAACAGGTCTGGCTCACTTGTCTAGGCTGGAGTCCCCAGCCCTCTGTGTAGTCCACCTCAGACACACCTATGTGAGGGTGGGGGTGCTGGGCGGCCCTGCCCTCTGGGTCTCACAGCTGGTGGGAACCCAGAGCCTGGCCAGTGAAGGGAGCTGGTGAAACGGGATAACTTTACTGAACCTGACCCTCCTCCCTCTGCTCCTACCTGCAGGATGATCTGCCTCCATGGAGATGCCCCACAGCCTCCTCACCACTGGTCTCACCTGGACTCTGCTTGGTGGCCCCAGTCCTGATCCCAGGGCTACTGAGTTGACCCCACACTGAGAGCCTGGCCGGGCTGGCAGCATGGAGCCTTCAGCTCCCCAGACTTTGCCAAGGGGCCACCCGGACTCCAGTGTGACCCCTGGCCTCTCCTGTTTGCACACCCTTCGTAGCCACGACTCCAAGGGCCGTGCGACCCTTGATTGAAGAGCACAGTCGACTGTCCCCTCTGACAAACCCCTTTTTCTATGGTCACTGTATTTGTAAATGGTACAAGATGAAGGACAGCCCCTTTCTGTCCCAGGTACTGAGCTGTGGGCTTTCCCCAAATGCCTTCTTGGCTGAGCAGCCAGGGCTGAGCACTGGCCACCCACATGTGCCCAGTATGGCTTCGCCCAGCCCCCCAGTTGGTTGGGGGTTGACCCCCTGACAACTCAGCAAATGGTAGGAGAGGATTTATTGGTATGTGAAGTGCTGTCTTCACATGATGTGTTATTGGGAGGATTGTTGTTGGAGGAGGAAAGGAAATGTGGTCGGAGTCACGGTCAATGAAGGAAACAGTGCCTGTCCCCTACCCTCAAGTGTGTGGCCTGGCTGGCACTGCTGCTTTGTGCCCTCTGTTGCTTCCCCTTCCCCACTCAGGCCCTTTGGTGCAGGGCCACTTCCCACAGCTCGCAGCCCTTCCCACGGCCCTGCCCTCTGGGCAGCCCCGGCGTCTGCACGTTGAGGCCAGGGTCTGCGTCTGCATCTGCCCAAGGGTGCAGGTGCCCAGCCTGTTGGCAGCTGTCGGTCTGGTGGTCCCTTTCCAAGCCCTGCGCCTTCTCAGAGGGCTTTGCCCACATTCTCAGTCAGAGAAGCTTCCATTTGGCCAGTGAAGCTGCTGTCCAACCGACCGGGAGGGACCTGAGTGACTTCCCTGCTCCTTCTTTGCCATTTTAAACATCATTTTGTGTTTCTCTTTGATTTGTTCTGTCTGGGATTCCTGTGGTGGGCCGGTGACCTCATCTTTTATATAGGACAAACCTCCTGGGCAACAGAAAGGGAGAGGGGGTGCCCAGCCCTGGTGTAGCTGGGCACGAGCTGCCCTAGCACAGATGTTGGTGGGTAGGTGGGTGGGTGTGTGCAGCTCTCTGGGGGGGGGGGGGCAACAATTTGGCCCTGGGGTTGGGGGCTGAAGAGGTGTCCGCTTTATGAGGCGCTACCCTGGGGAGAATGGTTCTGGAGTGACAAGCAGCTATCCACAGAGCATCCGCACAGCCAGGGGCTTTACCACTGGGGTCCTTGTTCTCTGTCCTGTTGGACTCGTCAGCAGAGCGCTTCCTATGCACAGCTCTCAGCCATGCTCCAACCACCTGCCCTGGCTGCTTGGCTCCCTGCCTCGCCTTTCCTAACACCCACCGTGTGCTCATGGGTGCACAGGTACCACTGTACGCGCACACAGGCCACTGTCTCCCCCCCCCCCCCCCCCCCCCCCCCCTCTTGTCACCTGCCAACACCCTGGCCTCTTGCCATTGGTATTAGTGCCAGTACTCTGAAGGATGGGATGCAGACTGCCGTGTCTTGGACTTACATGTGCTATCATTTGATGTATTCTGATTGGCTAGTTTTTGTTCGTTTTTACTGTATATTTATAGTAATAAAACCCATGCAGCAATATCCTGTCTACTCCTTTCTCACAGAGCTCCGAGGGACCTCAGCTGTTTCTTGGTCAGGAGGCAGGACAGCTGAGTAGCTAATGGTGGCTTTACACCTTGACAGCAATGCGAGTGCCAGTTTGTGGACGCAGTCTGCGTTTCTTCATGTGTAAGACAGTGAGGTCCGACTCCAGGAAGGGGTGAGGACTGCGTGAGGCAGCATGTGTGATGCTGTGGGTTACTATTTTGGCCCGTATGTTGATACGTGGGTTGGAGTGAAGGGTCCCTAGGGACTCTCAATCCTCTGCACAGGTGGAGGAGGAGCCCAAGACCTCTAGGTGTGCAAGATACTGCTGTAGTCCCCATCTGAGTTGCTGATTTCGTCTCTCGGATGTTTCCTGAGCACCTATTGTGTGCCAGCAGAAGGCAAGTCCTGGTCCCTGTGAGCTTGTGTTCAAGTCCGTGAGACTGCACAAGTAAATTTGCATCTTCCCAGGTTTGGTCGCCATTAGGAAGAGAATCAGCAAGATGGACATGGGGGACTTAATTTAGCCAATGGCTAGGGAGGGCTTCTCTGAGGAGACAATTCAGCTGCACCCTGAAGGATGGGAAAGAGCTGGCACAGCAAGTACAAAGGCCTGGCTGGAGGCATGAGTGAGCCTGGAGTGTCCACTGAGGGGAAAGAAGTGCGAGTGTCGAGTGTCAGAATTCAAGAATGTGGTGCGCACCGCAGACCTTGTACGGGCATTCAGAGTTTTATTGTAAGAACAGTCAGGTTTTTAAGCAGGGCAGTGGCTCGCCAGCTGTCATGTGGAGAATGGATTGGAGGGCCAGCGGGGAAAACCTGGTGCCCCAGAACACCCAGCTCCTGTACAAACAAGTTCCACTTTGCATTCAGGGGCCCCTTCTTTGGCTCAGGCACTTGAGAGTGGAACCAGTGTTCTTGACCTGCCAGTCCCTGCCCTAAGGAAGGCCTGGTACCCTCACTTGTGCCTGGGTTTGGCATGGTCCTAGTCTGAGTTAGAAAGGTGTTCAGTTGTCATATGGGTTCTTGCATGGGCTACACTGGATCTCCCTCCTCACTTCCCCAAAATGGGCCCACCTTTACTAATATCACGTGTCAGTGAAGGGTTGGGGTACAGGTGCCATTCATCTCTGATTCCTGCCCCTCACTGGCCCTGGGTTTGGCTCATCCATGCCCTGCAGCCTCGAGACCAGGCCCTCTCTGGATGGGCCCTTCTTGCTGTCCTCTCCTTTTCACAGTTCCTTGCCCTGGGATCTGGCCTCTGTCTGCCCACTGCAGCTGCCCCTCTGAGCCCTGACCCTGGCAGAGGGCCACAGCCAGGGTGACAGCCTCACTCTGTGGGTCTTTAATCCTCACATTTCCTGGACCAAACACGTGAGTTTCTGGCGGATCCCACCAACCTTCCCCCGCATCCCCCAGACTCTCCTCTCCTGCTCAGCCCTGCTCAGGGCAGCCTTTACCGTGCCACAGAGCTTGCCCTCACAGCATGGCTTCCCCGAGGCTGTGCCTGGGGCACCCAACTGGAGTTCCTTCACTCAGTAAATCCATGCCCACCATGGGAAGGCAAATGAAACTTGGGCCAGCTGGTGGGGTGAGTGGCACCAGGACTTGGGAGCCCCAGTGAGCTAGTTTAAGGGGTAGAGTACCTGGAGGCAGAAGGCAGGAGGCTTTCTGCCGTGGACACTAGGTAGGAGACAGGGTGAGAATCTAGGGTAGGATGCTGGCTCTGTCAGCAACTACAGAGGGCCCTTAGTCAAGTCCTGTTCCTCTGAGCCCAGGGGTCTCTGGGAAATTGGGGAGACCCCATTTCCTACAACAGTACCTGGCATATGATGCCTGACTTGAGGATACTTGGGGCACTGGTCTGGGAAGCTCCCAACCAGGGACTTAAGTCACTTCGGCCCTAGTCCATTTGGTGTAGGGAGCCTCAGGGCTCTGTGACATCCACCCCTGACTGGAGGCATGAGTAGCCTGGAGTGTCCACTGAAGGGAAAGAAGTGCGAGTGCCGAGTGTCAGGATGAGCGTGGTGGACTCGGACTGTGGGGCAGTCGGAGCCCTGCCAGGCCCTGCTTTCGTGCTCTTAGGCAGACCAGCAGTGATCTTAGACTGGCGTGCTTAAGCAGGTGGTAGGCACCCAGGTCTGCGGGGCTGGCATGCATGCAGGCGACGGTTGTGCACTGGTCAAGAGGCTCCAATGAGCCCTCCTCCTTGGGGAGGCAGGAGGCTCCAGCGCGCCCAGGGCGGCTCTGGGGAAGGCACGCGACTTGTCTAGCTGAGGGTACGTGATCGTTGAGGTTCCTCCTGTCTTCTAGATGGTCAGTCTGCGCCTCGGGTCCCGCGATTTCCCCACCCTACAGGCTCAGCGGGCCACAGGCCTGAAGCCTCACAGGTCGAGCAGGGCTGGCGCGTTGCATCCTGGGCGTTGTGGTTTTCGAGAGCCATGGGCGGGGACCGCCGCTCTGAGTGCGCGGTTATTGGGTGCAGGCTGGGGCGCGCCCCGACTCTGCCTTTGCACACGCCCTTTGCGCCTCTCAACGACGGGTCGGAGCATCGTGGTGGGCTCCGCCCCGATGCACGTCAGCGATTGGTAGGGGGGTGGAGCCAGGGACGCGGCTGCCTGCGTATTGGCTGGGAAAGGCAGGGTCGAGTCCGCGCACGCACTTAAGGGCAGGTGCCCAACTCGCGGGCGGGGGCAGTGCCAAGATGTCCGCCGCGGTCCCTGAGCTGAAGCAAATCAGCCGGGTGGAGGCGATGCGCCTGGGGCCCGGCTGGAGCCACTCGTGCCATGCCATGCTGTACGCCGCCAACCCCGGGCAGCTCTTTGGCCGCATCCCTATGCGCTTCTCGGTGCTGGTGAGGACTCGAGTAGGCGGGAGGGGGCCGGGGCGCCGCTCGGACCCGCGCCCATGACCCGGCGCTCCCTTGCAGATGCAGATGCGCTTCGACGGGCTGCTGGGCTTCCCCGGGGGCTTCGTGGACCGGCGCTTCTGGTCGCTGGAGGACGGACTGAACCGGGTGCTTGGTCTGGGCCTGGGCTGCCTGCGCCTCACAGAGGCTGACTACCTGAGCTCGCACCTGACCGAGGGCCCGCACCGCGTCGTGGCGCACCTGTACGCGCGGCAGCTGACGCTGGAGCAGCTGCACGCCGTGGAGATTAGCGCAGTGCACTCGCGCGACCATGGCCTGGAGGTGGGGCTGCCGCCCGGGCCCCGCCCCCCACCCCAGGGTTTGGCTCTGGCCCCGCGGAAGGCACCGATTGGTAACACGTCCCCCTGAGGGTCCTCTGGCCGGGCCGGGTGGGGTGTTACTGCCTCCAGCAGCGGGGTGGGAGAGACCTGGGGTGCAGGTGGGGCTGGGGCTCCCTCGGGGCTGTGTTCCATCTGCCTTGCTGCCTGCCATTGCCAATCCTGGGAGTGGGGAAGTGGGATTGGTTGGGGGATGGGACGGAGTGGGACCTGCTTAAGGAGGTGGGAAACTGAAGAGCTGACAGGGGCCAGTGCTGGGAGGGAAGGTGGTTGGTGCCTCGTGTTAGGGGCGGGGGTTGAGGGCTCTTGTGATTTGTGGATCTTCTAGTCTGGAAGGGCTGTGAGTGACACTTGGTGTGTCTTGGAAGGAGAGCATGCATGGGGGGCTGGGACTTGAGTATGCAGAGTTGGGAAGTGCACGGTGGTCTTGCAGTTTGCTTAGGGAGGAGAAGGGCTGCACTGCTCCAAGGGAGTTGGCTGGCTTCTGCCTTACCAGACCCTGCTGGGGTCTCCTACTGTGTCCTTGGCTACCTGACTTCCCTTTTCCCCTGGCCTAGCCACTCACAGGCTCCTCCTACCAGTTCTGTTCCATTAGCGTGGGGGCCTGGTCCCAGCTCTGGTTTCCTCTCTGTGCAGGTGTTGGGGCTCGTACGGGTCCCGCTGTACACCCAGAAGGACCGAGTTGGTGGCTTTCCCAATTTCCTGAGCAATGCCTTCATCAGCACAGCCAAGTACCAGCTCCTCTTTGCCCTCAAGGTGCTCAATATGATGCCCGAGGAGAAGTTGGCTGAGGCCGTGGCTGCAGCCACGGAGAAGCAGAAGAAGGCCCTGGAGAAGCTGCTCCCATCTTCTTCCTGAGGTTGCTCCTGTGCTACATGTCTGTCGCTCTCCCCCGACTGTTCGTTCCCATGGGCTGTTACTGGGCCCTGAATTCCTGTGGGAGTGTGTCTTTTAGAGTGTTTCTGTGTTTGTACCCCTTTCTGACTGCATGGGGCAGGTGGGTATCCCATCATCTCCACTGCCCTGAACAGTCACAGGGCCAGCTGGGACCCTCTCAGGTTGCTCAGTGGGTGGCGAGCCTGGCTCTCTAAGCTCAGGACATTTCCCCCCACCTCTGCAAGTCTCGTGGACTGGTGGAGGCCCAGGTACCACCCAGTTTTCCAAGTGGGTAGGTGCACACCCACTGAGACCAGTGAGAAGCCACTTCGCTCTTGTAGCAGATGCCTTTATCTGGGTTGACTCCTGCATCCTGCCCCAGGCCCAGGGCTTAGAGAAGAGCCAGCCTGGGTAGGATGTTGTACTGTTAGTTTTGGCTACTGTTAGCTTTACTTCGATAGTATGTCCCTTTCTGTGGTATGGCGAGGCTTCAGAACAGCTTTACCCGACTGGGGCTTGGTCCCCAAGGATATTCAGGGCTGTGGGCCTAGCTGTAGGTGGACTTGGTTCTAGAGGGACAGTTAAGTGGCTCCTCTGCTACTCTGTTTTGGTCCCAACTTTAGGCCCAGGGCTGGACACACTAGGGTGTCTCCATCTTTTTCCCACTACCCAGGGACTTAAGGATAGGGCTGGGCACCGATTAGAGTGGAGCTGCCTCAGGCCACCTGTCTCAGATGGGGGTGCTGTCTACCTCCCTGTATTTACTTGTGGCACCGCCAGCCTTGGACCTCTCTGGGTCATCAGCTTGGTCTGGGGCTTCTGTGCTGAGACCATCCACACGAGGCCCCTTTCCCGGTCCTGGAGGCTCCGGCTGCACCTGGTCTAAGCCTGCTGCTGTTTCCTGTGCTTTGAAAGCCTCCCTTTCTCCGTTCCCAGTACGGTCTGCAGGCAGCTTCCCAGGATGGTCTGGAAACACCAGCCAAGTGTGCAGAGTAACAACAGTAGAGCTACCCCAGGCAGTAAGGTCACCACTGGCGGTCTCCTGTGGCCCTCTGTCTGGCAAGACTCCTCAGTGAAGCTACTGGAAAGTTTCCACAGTGCCTGCTGGCCTGGTAAGGAAAGCAGTGCTCCTGGGCCAGCCTGGCGTCTGTTCCACCTTAGAGCCTTGATGAAGCAGCCACACTGTGGGCAAAGGCACTTCGCTCTGTAAATAAACTACCTGTACCTTGCTCCTCTCTTATTTTCTGGGGCATGCGGGCATGCTCAGCTCTCCAAGTAGCTTCTATTGACTAATGGGAGCTCTGAGCAAAGGGGGTCCTAGCTATAGGGGACAGTGGGGCAAGTGGGGTCACCAAGTCAGCTCCATTATGAGCACAGTGTTGTCTGTCCTGGCAGAGGGGGCCTGGGCCACAGTGGGTCACTGGGGCTGGAGATCTTGGTGGGGCTTTCCCCTTGCTTTGCTATGTCAGGCAGTACTTCATGTTGTGGGACCAGAACTCAGCCCCTCACCAGATCTTGCGTTTTATTTTCCAGCAAATAACACGCCGCCCAGGCGCCTCAGTCCTCACTCATCGGGGCAAGCCTGAGGGTGGCGCCTGCAGTGTATGGGGACATGCTGTCTCCCCAAGGCCCTGCCTGCTCTGGGCGAGAGGCCCTCGTCCTGCCTCTGTGGTGGTCTCACTGCCTGGCACTGGCCACAGCCCGGTCCTGCCTCTCTGCCAGCTGCTCCCGGGGGCCGATCTCTGTTCCCATTTGGGACCTGGACTTCTGCAGCTGCCTGTTCACTGCCCTCCTGTTTTCTGGGCACACAGCTTCAGGGTGGATCAGTCACCCAACGTCAGATTCTGAGAAGGGAAAGAGAAGACTGAGGTGGGCACTCACTCGGCTGCCAGTGGACCCTGCTGGCCTGGCCTGGATCCTGAGCTGGCTGACACTCACCGTCCCTCCGGCTAAGGCTCCCGCCAGTTCTCTTTCCCATTCAGCACCTGCAGCTTCTCCAGGCCCTGGGTCACTGAGCACAGCACTCGCCCTGAGGATAGGCACAGAGGATCACTGCTTTGCAAGTGTGGACAGTGGTGGGAGGAAGGGACACCATGGAGGGCACTGGGATGGATGACCTGGAGCGTCAGTAAGCTGTGGTGTGGCTTCCCCCAGGGTCTGAGCTGACAGGGCTTTCCCTGTTGTCCCACGTCTGGTCCTTGGGTTGGGGCAAGGGCCACTGGCTTCACTCCCAGAGACTCACCCATCTCATGGACTCGATCCTCCAATGCTCCTGACAGCTCAGGGAGGCTCAGGGCCTGCAGGGAGGCCTGCCAGCCTTTGGAGTCTGTGGAGCAGAGGGCTGTGTGAGCCTGGGGTCTGTGTACTCACAGGTTCTGCCTCTTTGTCCCAAGCCACTGTGAGCAGGAGACCCCACCCCCCCAACTGTCTGTGCCTGCACCGGGGTACATCAAAATGTGTTCTGCTTGTTGGCCAAAGCACTAACTGGTGGTCGGGGCCTGGCATGAAAAGTGTGGGGTTCCCTGGCCTCCAGGTGGAGGCTGCAGAAGTCACTTGAGGTCTTGGACAGCACAGTTGGCCATGGCCCACGGGCTTTGCCTCCCACCACCAAGAGGGACGGTGAGGAAATGGGCGGGGGCAGACGGGGTGCTCTCAACCACCGTCTGGGACAGTATGTGTGAGGGGCCTGTGACAGCTGTGCTGACAGTGGTAAAACCCAGCCTGGGGAGGCATCCTTGACCTCTGCCTGCCCAGTCTGGGGCCAGGACGCCGCTCTCCTTACCAGCTGTGGGGAGGGCTGGGCCCAGGGTGGCCCCGAGAGGGGACTCGTCCCGCTTCACTCGGGCTGACAGCTCGGCCTGACAGGCTCTGCCGGACACAAGACCAAGTGCTGGTGAGGGGAGAAGCCTGGTGACTACATTCCATGGCCCCAGAGCGTGGGGATGGCAGATGGCCCCACCTCCCTCAGCCTAAGGTGGGGCTCTGCCCTGTTCCCACAGCCTGCCTTCCTGGGCTTGGCAAGAACCCCTGCACAGAGCCGTACTGACAAGCTCTCAGCCTGAGACTGGGCAGAGAACCTGGTTAGGGTGTGTACTTTCAGGGCCCCATTACTGCCCTGCAGGATGGAACTGCCAGAGTGAAATCGGGGTGGCAGGGAGTGACCCTAGGAGACTCTGAAAGCAAGTCCTTAAAGAATCTGGAGAAAACTCAGGGCCTGGCCCAGCGCCAACTCAGGCACCCACTTACCGCAGCTGGTCTAGGACAAGAGCAGCGTCCCGGGCCAGGGCCCAGGTCTCTTGCAGCTGAGCAAGGACATCCTTGCGGGCGCCATCCTGCTCCAGTAGGCAGCTCTCCACTACAGCTCGTAGCTTCTGCTCCTGCGACACCTGGCCCTGCATGGCCTCCACCTCCTCACAGCGCTGCAGTGGGGTGGGGGATGCAGGGGACACAAGGCCACAGCTGGGACCCATTTCTGCCCTCCTGACTCTCCTGGGCTGGGGGGAAGGGCTGTCTCTCCACCTCGATGCCTCCCCTGCTTTGGACCCCTTCCTGTGAGCCCTCTGGTGTCCACACCGCATGCTGTTCTCTGCCCTCTTCCTGTCTTTGCTGTGTCCATCTGACTACCTGTCTGGTGTCCTCTAGCTTTCTCTACCTTCTTCCTATGTGCCTGCCTGTGTATCTCCCCTTCAGGGTGGGAGCTGTAATACTTTCTGTCCTCACTGTCCTGTCGCCAACTGTGTCTGCTCACCATTCCTGCACTTGCCCTCCCTGCGCTCCCCATTTACTTTGTGCAGCTGGATGGCAAGCTCCTGCATCTCGGCTTCTAGCCGGTCAGCATAAGCCAGCTCCAGGGCATCACTGGGCGGGCGGGCACTGCTGTGCCAACGGGCAATGGCAGAGGTCATCTTCCTCTTGGGCCCAAACAACCTGTGGGGAGAATGAGGACTTAGATCAGCACCGTCATGTTGTGGAGGCTCCACTGACTATCCTTGCATTAAAACAGTTCTCCCTAGGAAAGATCCCATCCTTACCGAGGGAGAGTGGCCCCAGCATCCTGTAGCAGAGGACAGAAACCAAGTGTTGTAAGAAGTGGCAACTCCACTGAAGGCTGGCCTACCCCTGCTTGGCCCCCTCCCCAGCCTGACTGCTGCTTTCACTAAAGGGAGCCCGGCTGGCCGGCTGGCTCCAGGCTGTGGATCACTGACTGCCAACTCGGAAAGCTCTCAGAAGTGAACGGGCAGAAACTGCCTGGGGGCCCTGAATGCAGCACTGTCAGCTGGGCCAGCATTGGGGGACTTGAGCCACAGGACCCAGGCCGTCTACATCTAAGCCAGGAGCAGCTGTCAGGATGGAGAGAGGATAGCCAACTATAGGATGAAAGCTGACCTGTTGACAGAGCAGCTCTTTCCATCTAAATGCTGGGAAGCTGCAAGCTCAGGTGGCCCCAGGACATAGGCTGAAACAAGGGACCTGCAGCCAGAGGTGGCCGCTCTTGACTCACGTGATGCCAATTTCCTTCAGGTCGCTCTCAGTGAGGGTCAGGAAGATGCGGAGGTCCACATCCTGCTCCTCGAACAGCTGTAGGTACTTCAGACACCCAATCTGCTCTAGCAGCGTGGCGAGGTCCTAGAGGCCAGAGAGGCCAGGACAGGTCAGAGGACCAAAGGGGCACAGCAACATTAAGACAAGTAAAAAGCATACAGTGCAATGCAGAGCCACTTCTCTCCTGCTAAGAATGTATTTGTGAGGTCGCTTTGAAGTGGGAGATCTGAGCCCTGCTGATCTCCCAAGTTCAGCAGTGCGACAGTGACATGACTGCAGGTCCAAGCTGCCCTTTCTCTGTATCCTCAGGCAGAGCAGGGAGTCCAGAGGCACTTTCCACATATCTGTGTCTTTGAATAGCATCTTTTCATTTCAGACTGAAGGACACCTTTAGTATTTCCTATAGGTTTGCTAACAACAGATTCTCTCAGTCATGTACCTGGAACTGTCTTAATTTCTCATTCACTTCTGAAGGATAGTTTTTGCTGGATATAGTATCTGTGGTTGCATTATTGTGAATATGTCATCAAATGTCTGTGGTCTCCATGGTTTCTGATGGAAAATTAGCTGTTAATCTTACTGAAATTCCCTTGTAAGTGATGAGTTACTTCTCTCTTGCTTTCTTCAAGATTCTCTTCTCTCTTGACAGTTGTATTATGATGTGTCTCAGTGTGGATCCAAGTTTAACCTACTTAAGAGTGCATTTAGCTTCTGTGATGTGCAGATTCATGCTTTTGATCAAACCTGGGAAGGTCTGATCAATACATTTTCTGCTTTCTGCTCACTCTTCTTCCGGAGCACCATGTGTATTGGTATGCTTGATAGTGTCTCATAGCTTTCTCTTCATTTTTCTTCATTCTTCTTTCTGTTTCTCAAATTGGACAATCTCAATTGTTGTATGTAAAGTTTTCTAATTCTTCTGTGTGCTCAAATCTGCTATTGAGCCCCTCTGGTGAAATTTTCATTTCAGCTATACTTTTCAAGGCCAGAATTTCTACTTAGTTCATTTTATTTCTGTCCTTTCTTAATATTCTCTATTTAGATGTGGTTTCCTTAGCTCTCTGAACAGATTTTTTAAAGCTGATTTAAAGTCTTTGTCTGCTAAGTCCAGTGTCTGGGAATCCTCAAGGACAGCTTGCTTCTATTGGCTTTTCTTACTGTCTATGAACCACACTTTGCTTCTTTGCATATCATGTTTTTCTGTTGAAAACCGTACCTTCTAATGTGGCAACTCTGCAGGCCCAATTCTCCTCTTTCTCTGGGGTTTGCTGTTACTGCTTATTGTATAGCGACTTACTTGTTTAGTGACTTCTCTAAATTAATTCTGTAAAGTTTATATTCTTCTGGTATATGGCCACTAAAGTCTCTACTAACTCAATGGTCAGCTGAGGATTGGACAGAGATTTTCTTAAATACTGGAACCAATAAATCTCCTAGTCTTTGCTGAGTAGCTCTGTATGCTTGTTGGGGCACATCTTCAACACTCAGCCAGGCATAGGACATTTCTACCTTTGCCTTTCCATCTCACTTGCTCAGAACCTCAAAGTCATCAGAGGTATTCTCAGCTCTTTCCTGAGCATGCACATCTTTCTAGATTCCCAGGAATAAGTCAGAGCTTTTCAAAGCTTCTATGGGCATCTCTTTCCCTAGCTTTTCCTTTTAACCTTTGTTGTTAATCTTTTTACCCAGTTGTTATCCAACACCTCAGACAGCTGCAAAGTTAAAACATTTCTCTGTGATTATTGAACACATCCTCCAAGGAAAGGGCTTTCAGTGTTGGGTCAAACTCTGAGTTGAGTCAAATACAGTCTTGTAACCATGGTCTTCTGGGGAACCATCAGACAGGTCTAATAATGCCATGTCTTTGAGAATGAAACTGAAAGTGTTCCAGCTCCGCTCTGTCCCCTCTGATGGCTGTTACAGCTACCCTGACATTGGAGAGTGAGGAATGGAAATAGGGCAAGTTAAAACGCTATAGAGCTCACAGTTGTTACTGAGAGTCAGCCATTTCTCTTGAATAAACATTCTCCAGGTTTCTGCAAGCCTTTAGTTGATTCCCAGAGGTCTTAAAAAGTTGCTTCTGGCTCTTGAGCCACTTGCCTGCTGGAGCCCACTCCCACCTCTTTGGAGTGTCCTTTTGCTTCTAATAAATTACCCTTCTCACCACTTTATTTCTGTGTCTTGCTCAACTCTTTGTTTGGGACACCAAGAACCTGGACACCACACCGAGGAGGGCTTGTTCTCTGGTAACACTGACTTCATAAGTGAGGAAATAAAGAGAATGCAAGAAACCTACCTCTCCTTCACCCCCTCAATAACCTTGCTTTGTCAGTTATCCCTCATTCTATGTTTGGAAACTTTCCCTCTCTACTGGCTCTTTCCCAGCATAAGAATATTTTACTTTTCTAACTTTCAACAGACTCCCCTAAGTCCACATCCCTTTTAACTACTATTCCATCTTTTTCCTTCCTATGGAAAAAGTAGCTTTTGTTCAATCACACCTCCCATCACTCCTCTCCTGAACCAGTTTTGTCTCCTCCCATTACTGTAACTGATACCAGCTCTGACCAAAGTCACCAGTGACTGCCCAGATGGCAGATAGATACAGCAGACGCTAGCCAGTCCCCATTTTACTCAGCCTCACTAAAATAATAATAATAATAATAAAATAAAAAGTTGATTCTGTCCACTTTTGCCAGTTTTTTGTTACCTTTAATGAGGAGCAAATTTTCAAAGGCTGTTATTCCATTTCCCTTAACCTACTTTTTGAAGCAGCCTCAGATCCCACCATCACTACCAGCTCTCCATTCAAATTTAAGGAGTTGAGAGGTGCAGCTGCTTGCTGAGCCTTGGGAATATAGGCCCTGGAGAGAGCTCCCTGGAGGGGCTGCAAGGAGAAGCCAGCAAAATCATAGGATTCTAGTGAACAGCAGAGCTGTGACTTGAACAAATAAATGGCAAATACTTACCTGTCTTTTATCTCCATACCACCTATGCCCACAGAGAGCAGAACTCAATAAACACATTATTAGACAGCTGAGCTGCTGTGTTGCACCTATAATCCCTAAAACATTGCTTAGCCAGAGTGATCCACAATGAGGAAGGCAGAAATAGCACTTTTCACTGAGTGCTTACTAAGTGCCACTTTGCTTCACATGTATCTTCTGACTCCAGAAAGCAGCTCTGTGAGATCGGTCCTCTTTTTCTCCTCCCCAGGCTCACAGAGGCTGAGTTGAGTATGGAAAAGAATATAACCAAAGGGAGAGATAGATCCCTCCCATGGAAAGGGATGGATACAAACATTGCAACTGGCACCTCTAACTCTAGGAATCCTCTTAGCCCAGGAAGCTTTCTAGGTCATTTGAGGAAAAAGTACTACCACTCTTCTCACAATAGTGCCTGGCCCACTATAATAAGTACCCAGTAAATCACAAAATCACATAAAGTGCCATCTTTCTAACAGTGTAACTGCCAGTTTCACAAATGGTCTTACCTGGGGTCCTGAATAGGTGGATCTGTCAGTCTGGGGGATGGACCCTGGAGAAAAAGCTGCCCCGGAAGTCCCAGTGCTGGGAAGCCACTGGTTGTCACTGTTGCTATAACGATTCTTGGTCTTCATATAACTTTTAGTTTGTTTCCGAACTGAGCTTTTACGTGCATGATCCGAATCCTGTGAAAAGAGGCGTGTTTAAAGTAACAGGGAAATGTAAATTAAAACTGCATGAGTATCACCTTACACCTGTCAGAATGGCCATCATCAATAAATCAACAAACAAGTGTTGGCGAGGATGTGGAGAAAAGGGAACCCTTGTGCACTGTTGGTGGGATTGTAAATTAGTGCAGCTACTATGGAAAACAGTACAGAGCGAGCTTGTCCAACTTGCGGCCCAGGACAAATTCATAAACTTTCTTAAAACATTACAAAAATTAGGCACGGACCTTTTTTTAGCTCATCAGCTACTGTCAGTGTATTTTATGTGTGGTCCAAGACGATTCTTCCAGTGGGGCCCAGGGAAGCCAAAAGGTTGGACACCCCTCATATAGAGAGTTCTCAAAAATTAAAAATAGAGCTGCTGTACAATCCAGCCATTCCACTTCTGGATATTTATCCCACAAAAACAAAAACACTAATTCAAAAGATATATGCACCCCTATGTTCATTGCAACATTACTCATAATAGCCAAGATAGGGAAGTAACCATATATTTATCCACTGATGTATTGATACTCATCAATAGATGACTGGATAAAGAAGATGTGGTACATACATACAATGGAATATTTTTCAGCAATAAAAAAGAATGAAATCTTGCCTTTTTTGACAACATGGATGGACCTGGAGAGTATTGTGCTAAGTGAATTAAGTCACACAGAGAAAGACAAATACCAAAAAAAGTAATGTAGAGGAAGAGTACATGAGCTTTGGAGTCATCTAGACCTGAGTTCATATCCCAGCTCTGTTACTAATTAATTGTGGAACCTTGGACAAATCCCTTAACAAGAATAAAAATAAAAAAAATCACCCACAACAAAACTCAAAAAATAAAGTTACACGAAGGGCTTGCAGCTGACTTGGCCGCATCCAAACTGCTCTCTGCCCCCTGATTCCAGTTTCAACTCTCAATCTGTGCCACTTCCCTCAAGGGGTGGGTAAGATTTCAAACTCCCCCACCTGCCATACAGCCTCCCACCACGGTTTGTGCCAACTGTACTCAAGTGGTGCTCCTAGAGGGCGCCCCAGACCTTGTAAGTCCTAGTACAGTGCAGACACACATTAAGTATGTTTCAAGACTCACCTTCTCAAATGAACTGTTAGCATCCCTCATGACACCAAGAAAGGGAAGGGAGGTGGGAGATACAGAAAAAGAAGCCTCACCTCATTGCTCTCCAAAGAGGCCTCACTGCTGACTCCCGGAGCTCTTGCCAGGCCCTCGCTGCTGCTGCTGCTCTGCACGGCCCCAAGGTGGGTACAGAAGGCCTGCTCTTCTAACAAAGGTGAAGACAAGGATGCCTGACTATAGGTGTCACTCACAGTGACACCCCAGAGTCTGGGCTGTTTCATCCAACTCCTTAAATAGTTTACTGTGTTCTGTTTCATGCCACCTGCCTGGCCCGACCCCTACCCTCTACACACAGGCAAGGTTTTTGTCTGTTCTGTTTACTGATAAACCCAAGCATCTAGAAGAGTGCTTGGCACCCAGGGCTCTCAGTACACAGCTGCTGAATGAATGATACAATAAAGACATCCCTGAGGACTTGCTGATCAAGGAGCTAAACCTATCTGGAACGACTTGTCCAGATCCTTCATGGAAACACTGGACTAGAAGTTTCTCCTCTCCTGTCCCCATGCCAGATTCTCTGACTATCCTCACAAGAGTCAGGGCCTTCTGTCTCATTCACCTTATTCGTTCTGTACCAGATGGATGCATCGCATTGCTAACCCTGGGCAGGACGGGTCGGGTAGGCACACAGAAGACCATGATGGGGCAACCTGATCAAGCCCCAAGGCAGACAGAGCAGAGTGGGGTGGTGTAGGGGTGGTTACATACCTCGGCTGCTGCTGCTGCTGCTCTCCACATCTCGGTCATTGATGGGGGAGGTGACATCCCTGTAGCAAAGGCCCCCACCTTCCAGGGGGTTCTCATCACTGCTGTTGAAGGTGACATAGCCCCGTGGAGACACCTGCTCTGTGGACAGAACTGGGCATGTAAACCCACACAAACACAAAAGGGAAGAGAAGGTCCTCCTTCTAAATGTAACCTCCTCAGAGGTACCTCAGAGGGAGGGAAGACCCAGGACTTAGGCAGAAGAGAAGGAAATTTGTATCTTCCTGGCCATATCTCATCCAGTCACCACAGTCACTTGGACATACTGTTATGTGCAGTGTACAGGTAAGGAGACAGGTACATGTCCCATGGCAAGTGCATGGGGGGTCAGGACTGAGCCCTATGCTATTTCTTTTCCAAATGTGAAGAGTAGGAAATGGAAAGCTGTGTTTATAGATTTCTGGGCCAAAGAAAAACTGTACTGCTAGGTGACCATTTTAGCTGGAAGCATCTAATCTCACACACCAGCCTTCATGGTCCCTTTGACTTTTCAACACAGGCATCTACAGGTTTCCTCCTCAGGTCAGTCAACCCCAACCAAAAAGAGACCTGGCTGAGCAGGAAGGTAGGAGGCCCTGAGCTAAAAATTAACCACAGTAATACCAAGTTACACAACCTTTGAACGTATCTACTTTCAAGAAAACAAGGAGAAAAGGCAGAACACAAACCAGAGCATTTCATTCCCATTTTGTCCTTAACCCTTCCCCACAGAACATACATTTATTTGCAAAAACACTGGCTGATGGGGCCATGGCTAACTTATTTTCCTCTGTATGCCTTTCTGCAGTTACCACAATTTTTTACAATCAGCACATTTATCATTCAAAAAAGATTTTAACTATTGGCAAAGAATATATGCACTTACAGAAAATTTAAATATCACAAGGTATAAGAGGAAAAAATAAAACTCTCCCAGAATGCCAAAATCAAGAGTCAACTACCATCATTCATTTGGTAAATGTTCTTCCAGCCTTCTCTGTGGGTGCATAAAAAGAATTATAAACAAATGGGCTTCAGTCACAGATTATTTTGGTAACTAGAAAGAATTCCATTTAAAAAAGCATTTGTTGGATGGCTACACAGATTAATTACACACACATATCTCCCTGCCCCAGTGGTAGGAAAGGTCCTTCTATGTTTCCACCTCAGGGTAGAACAGGCAGCATGGCCTCCATAGAAGGAACAGACTGTCACTCAAACAGAGCGACTTGGCCAAATGTCCCAGAGCTGTGTGCTCACAAGCAAGTCAGACAGGATATGAGCTGCATCCTTACCCTGAGGCAAGAGCTTGCCAGCAGCTGGGGGAGGGTCTTCTCCAGTGGCCCAGTCAACCCACACCCGCCTAAGGACAACGGGAGAAGATGGGCCTTGAGCTCCCTACCCAGGACTCTTCCCAAGGGTCTTAGAAGTTATTCACATACTCTTGACTGAAACACGGTCTCCTCTGACTGGGAAAGTTGGTTTCTTCCAAACCCAGGTTTCAGAAGTGTACTTGCTTAGGAGAACGGCCCATCTACCCAGCCTGCTTGACCAGCAGACTCAGCCTGGCCATTGACTGATGGGTGACAGGCATCAAAGGAAGATGTAACTCACTCCTAAGTCTGAAAATTTGGTGAAGCCAGAGCAAGAGAGTGAATGAGCATCAAACCCAACTCACCCCAAGAACTGCCGGTACCTATACACTCCCCAAAAGCAATGCACTCGACATTCAGGAGCTAACAATTTAAGAATAAAGTCAGGAGATTAGGAAACTCGGGGTCTAGGACACTAGCCCACCAAGTGAACCATGAGAAAGGTGAGAATCAAATCCATCACCTAGAGACAGGGCAAAAGCAGAGTCAACCCTTGGCCTGGCCCTGAGGCACATCCATCTTAGGCTGACAAATGTGTTAGATATTGTGTCCAGATGTTATGACCACAGACAGGAAGTGGGGCTCAAACATCATACTGTCCCTGTACCAGCTACACTATGATGAATGAAATCTGAGCCTAACTACACTTCTGCTGCTGGAGAGAAAGTTCTATTTATAATTTTAACCAATGAAAAGGAAAATCAAAGGATGAACCCAAACCTAAGAGCTAGCCAATGTCTGCTCTATCTCCATCATTATCATCAGTTTTGAGTCTTTGAGCTGCTGCTCCTACCAAGAAGCCCACATTTCAGGAGGCTGAGAGTTGTTGGTGCTCAAGACAGACTCCATGAATGCACTATTAAAGAGCCATCAGGAAATGTGGAATGCTCACCATAGCAGGGTTGCTGAGTCTTGCCTCCAAGCCCAATAGCTGTGATTCTAGCCAAGGCCCGAGGCCCGTCATGGATGCTGAGGCCCTTCTTCCGACAGGGCCTCTGTCTCTGAGGAACAGGGCAGGATTCATCCGAAGAGCTCAGATCTTCGTATTTTTCTGTGGGTCAAACACCAAAATTAAGACAATTGTCCACTGATGGACTACATTACTAATCTTCATAGTAAACTGGAATAAAATCATAATTGGTTTTCTTAAATTAAGAAAGAGTATGTTTCCCAGGACTTCACTTGTAAGAAATGCCATAATGGGCCAGTCCACTGCTGAGATGGGCCACGGGGACATCTGAGGGGACAGCAAGCTTGCTAAACAGAAGTTGAATTGAAAAAAGTTTGTCACAATGGGGGAGTCTAATTCTTATTTCTTATTCCTCTTATTGTCTAGGTTTGTAGAATTTTTTATAACACGCATATATGTTGTTTACAATCAGAAATAATTTCTGTTCTAAGTTGAAGTGATAAGATCCATCTCTTCGTAACATATGGCAACATGACTCAGGACTTCTTCACAATTTTATATTCTCATCCCGAACAACTTCTTGGGAAACAACTGCCACATGAGGCTCTGTGTGCTACATTTTATGAAGTTCTTTCAAATCAGTGCCGATCCAGGCTTAAATGCTCAGTGTGCCCACAGTCATTACTGTTTTATAGCTTTTCTTAGTTTTCCATATTTCATCATACCTAGAGTGCAAAGTTCACCTATATATTTGTGTGAGGCTCCCATCTGATAAGATCTCATTTTGGAGTTGGTAAACTGCGGGTACAGGGGCAGGGAAGTCCCTCATTACCACTGCACTCCACACGAGCTGGCATTTGTGACAAAACAATCCTGAGGCAGGAAGGGAGCTGGGTTGAGCCAGGCCATGGAAAGGGAACAGGCTTTCTCAGATATGAACTGAGAACTCTCAGTGACTGACCAGTAAGCCAGGGAGTTACTGACCCAGGTTCCAAATGAGCCAGTGACTTGAGTGCACCACTCCCTCCTTTCCCCATTCAACTCACTTCCATCCTCTCCAGGATCTCTGTCACCAGGAGGAGAGAGTGGTCCCATCCAAGCAGAAGATGGAGTCATAAAAAATAAATGTATAAAAGAGGGGGAACAAAGGAAGAGACAACTCCATGAATCTGAATGCCCAACTCATCCTCTCAAATCTGCATGGTCAGCAGGAACCACAGACAGAACTGCATGAATCACACACCTTCAACCTGACCTAGACAGCAGAGAGAATCACAGACTGTGAGGAGCAGACAAGAACCCCATCTTGGGAGTTCCCTGATGGCGTAGTGGCTTAAGGCTTCGGAGTTGGCGCTGTCAGCACTGCGGCCTGGGTTCGATTCCCAACCAGGGAGCTACCCACATACCAAAAAGCAAAAAAAAAAAAAAAAAGAACCCCATCTCACAGAGAAATATTAGCTCACTCATTACTATTCTCTGCAGGGAGCAGAGCAGGTCTAAGAAAAACCACACAGAAGTGTCAGCGTCACCTCCAGAAAGACGACATCCATTCTGTGAGCAAAACTACTGAAGAAAAAAGGTCCTGGTGGAGCGGAGCACAACCACAGGGAAGTGACTTAAGAACACACATGGGGCCTGAGGGAGCAGTCAGAGGAGCAGCAGGCCTTCTGGGGAGAGACATCTTCTGGAAACCGGGCAGTGAAGGGAAAAAAGCAAGAAGGGGAAGTTCAGGATTGGGCAAGACAAAACCGTACCAGAGGACACATGATGTTTAGCCTTCCTACATCTCAGTCCCCTCCTCAAATAAAGGCCATCCAGTAAGAACCTGTCCTTGGACACTGGGGAAGACTGAGCTCCCGGACAAGAACTCACACACAAGCCAGGCCACTAAGCCTGGTCTGTGAAATGCAGAGGCACCAGCTGTCTTTATATACATGCACATACTACAGGGAGCACACGGAAAACGGGAATCCAAAACACACAGCACGTGCACACGGCCCCTCCCTCTAAACCTCAACCAATGAGGAGTAGGCAGAAGAAAAGTGACACTGAACTGATAGGTCCTTCAACAGCATCTGAGACAGGAAAAAGCATACTGAATCAGAAATTCAAAACTGAGAACACACACACACACACACACACACACACGCACGCACGCAATGGTAAGAAAAGTGACTAAACTCCGCAAAGAAAGAGGAAAAAGTCAAAATTAAAAATGAACACTAAATTACAAGGTGCCCAAGGAAGGATAGATTTGAATGACAATTGAACCAGAAGTGTTGAAGAAAACTACAAAAACCACCAAAGAATGAATGTAAGAAAGACATAAAAAGGATCAGAGAGAAATGATGGAGACACAAGCTTGGCAAAATGAAAAATGACAAGGGCAAAGAATTACTGAAAAAGAAATAACTTTTTAAAAGGAGAGAGAGACAAAAACTATTTTGTAGACCTCTGTGTAAGTAAGTTTGAAATCCTGGGTGAAATGACTTCCTAGAGAAATACAATTTACCAAAATTGACCCCAGTGAAATCAGAAAGCTTAAACAGACCAATTTCTACAGAAGAAACAGAAAAACTTATCAAGGAGCCACCGCATAAAGGAAGACCAGGCCCAGATGGTTTCACAGGAGAATCCTACCAAACCTTCAAATGCCACAGGACTCCAATGCTGCAAAAATGGTTTTAGAGCACAAAAAGGTAGGAAAACTTCCAAATTCTTTTCATGAAGTAGATGTAATTGAAAAATTAAAAAATATATTTAAAAATAAAAATAAAAATGTAAGGAGTTCCCTGGTGGTATAGTGACTAGGCTTTAGCGCTCTCAATGCCGCGGCCTGGGTTTGATTCCCAGCCAGGGAACCACCCCCCAAAACAAACAAAAACCCCAAAAAACTAACTAACAATGAAAGAATTCAGTTAAGACAGCAGAATATAAAACTGGCATACAGAGATCAGTAGCCTTCATATTCACAGACAAGCAGTTAGAGGATATAATGATAGTGAAATCCCACTTACAAGATCAACGAAGAAAATCAAATACGAAAACACTTAAGTTATATGCAAAATGTCTATGAAGAAAAATTTCAAACTCCCCTATAAGATACAAAAGCATACTCCTGGTTAGATGGAATGACATAAGGGAGTAATTAATTTATAAATCTGCCACAAACTCAACATGAAAATGCTGTTTTTGAGGAGCCAGACAAGCTGATACTCAAGTTCAGACAAAAAATAAATAAGCAATAGCTAGGAAAACAATGAAAAAGGAAAGCCACGAGGGAGATTAGCACTACTAGATAGTAAAATATATTACAAAACGCCTCTATAATTAAAGCAGTGTGGCTGTGGTGTGTGAACAGACAGAGCAGAATAGAATAGGAAGTCCATAGCACAAATGCAAATTTTGTACTTGGGACAAAGATGGCATCTCCGATCACTAGGTCAAAGCTGGACTTTTAAATAAATGATGCTAGGCAACTAGGTAGCCACTTGAAAAAACCATACCCCACATTGTATATGAAAATCAAGTATGAATGTGTCAGAGATCTAAATGTAAAATACGAAACCATGTCACTACTAGAAGAAAACATGGATGAATTCCTGTACCACCAGGGCATAGGGAAAAGATTTCCTGTGACTCAAAATCCAGAGGCAATAGAAGACTGATGAATTTGATTATATAAAACATCTGTATAGCAACACCATAAGCAAAGTCAAGAAACAAAAACCAAAAAGCCCCTTTGTGAGGCTGCCCTCCTACCTCTGGGTGGGTGCCACATGCCTGCATCCTGTGTACCCACATTCAGCCTGGCAGGTACTACTCTACAAGTTACCTGGCAGGAACCTGACTAACTTGTCCTCTCCCAATAGACAAGCAGGCCTCAACCCTGACTGTACAATGGGGTCGTGGGGATGGAGGGTGGGACAGAGAAGGTCTGGCAAGGCTGCAGGTGCCAAATCTCCTGAAGCAGGTGTGAGCCGGGGGCAGGACTACAGCAGAGGGTGAGGCTGCAGATGCAAGTACCTGTGTTCCGATAGAGGCATTTGGGCAGAGTAGGTGAGTGAGCATCTATCAATCCCACTATCTTCATGTGTCCATACTGTTTGGCCAGCATTCGGGCTGTGGCCCCACTGTGGTCTCTTGTGTCCACTTTGACTCCCTGAAAAAGTTGGTAAGAGAACAAGAGTTAGAAACCTTCCTTGCAAAGCACCCTCACTTCCTGGGCTGTGGGCCCAGGACAAGATGTGCACTGGTTTCTTACCACCACCCTGGAAAGGTTTGAGCCCAGGGTCCTCCAAAATCCAACTTCAGGAGAAAGAGGTGAAGACCTGTATGGTCTCTCACCTTCTTCTTAATGCTAAGGGTAAGGGGGGGCATGGGGTGGGAGGCTTGCTAGCTCATCAAGTAAGACAGTAATCCAGTCATCTCACAGCTGCGGCAGCTCTGCAGGTTCATTCCTATTTGGCCTTTAGCCACCCTGGGGCAGGCAGATACTTAAAGGACAGAGACAGTCAGTTACTCCAGGTGGGGAAGGATAAACTCAGGCAGGACACTGCTGTGCAGGAGAGCCCACGTTCACCCCCAGCACCTGGGTGTGTGGCTCCCTCGCTTCATTTCTCTTCACACAGAAAACTAGAGACAACAGATTCACTAGAGAAGCAGCCTTTAAAAATCACAATCAGAACGAGAGCCCCACCCTTCGGAAACAGAACTTGGTAGCTTTTACCCTAGGCCCTAAAAAGTATTTATACAGTCTTCAGCACAATAATTCCACTTCCGAGGCTCTATCCTAAGGAAATAACCCCAAATATGGAGCAAGTTTTTACACACAAAGATGTTTAGCAGAACAAATTTGCAATAATGAAAACTTGGAGACAACTTAAATGCTCAGCATTGGAGAGTCTGCTATGTTATTACCATAGATGCTGGTATTTACAAATAATTGATATAACCAAGTTTTTAAAAGGAGCGTGAGACAAAACTGTGTGTGTGTATGTATATATATATTACAATTGCAGCAAAACAAGATGAAACAAAAAGTGTACAGAAAGCACTACTGGAAGGAAATATGCCCATATTATGCCCATACTGTTAATATTATTTTTAAGCAGTGAGAGATAATGGGGACTTTTCACATCTTCCTTCTATATTTTCTAAATTTACTACTGTAAGCACATTTACTTTTGAAACCGGTAAAGCCTAATAAGCTTTCCAGTTTCAAAGCTTCAACCATATGCTCTCATATCTGAAGGTGGGACTACTGGAAATCAGTGATCTGGAGGGCAAATTAGCAAGAGGTAGTTAAAACATAAAAAGTTGCACAAACCCTTTGACCCAGCAATCCCACCTGTAGGAATTTCACCTCAGGAAGTAATTAAGGACATACACTAACATTTAGGATCTTCCATGCAGCATTTAGCATAGTAAGAACTGGAAGGAACTTAAAATAGTGATTGAGTGAAATATGTGAGAACACATCTATAAAATGGACAACCACCCACCCATTTATATGACAGATCCAAGTGTTATTAGTAACATGGACAGGTGTGCACAAGACATCATTAAGAGAAAAAAAATATTACAAAACATTTTGTATAACAGGATTCCACTTTGACTTAAAAAAGATACCTATTAAAGAACTAGAAGGATACTCAATAATGTGTTATTTCTAATCAATGAGATTATAAGTGATTTTTGCTTTTTTTGCTAAACTGTACTTTCTAATTCTTTTAGAGCAAGTATATGTCACTTGTATAATAAATATTTATATAAGTACTCTTTTCCTCTATTTTGAAAAACTATGATCAACTGATAGTCTTGGATGAAGCCAGAATAGAGATTATCACACTATCATCTGATTGTGCTTTACTTTCTACAATCCCCAACTTCGCAGAGCTCTGGTTAGAAATCAGCTATGAAAAAAAAAAAATTTTCACCTTAGGAACCTGGAGTTCCCTGGTGGCGTAGTGACTAGGCTTCAGCACTGTGAATGCTGCGGCCTGGGTTCAATTCCCAGTCAGGGAATTATCCACATTAAAAAAAAAAAAAAGAAAAGAAAAGAGATCAGCTATGGAACCTTCAGCCTTAAAAGATAACTTCTAGGGGGATGAGGGGAGGGGAAATTGTGTGAAGTTGGTCAAAAGGCATAAACTTTCAGTTATAAGTATGAGAGATGTAACGTACAACATGGTGACTATAGCTAACACTGCCGTAGGGTATATAGGAGTTGTCAAAAGAGTAAATCCTAAGAGTTCTCATCACAAGGAAAATATACATACATATACACACACACACATATATAACCTATATGAGATGATGGATGTTAACCAAACTTATTGAGGCAATCATTTCACGATATACATAAGTCAAATCATTACAATGTACTGCACCCTAAATGTATACAGTAATATATGTCAATTATATCTCAATAAAATTGGGGTGTGGGAAGAACATTTCTAATTTATTTGACAGAAGAAACCCAAAGGTTTTACTCACCACTGTACCCCTAAATTCCTAAGTGCCACTCAACACCTGGCATCAAAGGATACTCAATGAAAATGTGTTAAATAAATAGATGAAGAGCAGTTGTTTCTGTGTGGCAGAAAATTCTGTTATAGTTTATACTTCAGTGATATGATTCCTCACTTGCTGTGACTAAATTATAAGCTACTAAAGAGGGTCACTTACATGATTCAGAAAATACTGCACAATTATTTCATGGCCAGCGGCAGCTGCTTCCATCAAAGGAGTGAATCCATATGTCGGCTCCCTGAAAGACAGAGGTGACAGTCTGATGATTGGCAGGCAGAAGTTCTGCCAGGGAGACACTTCCTTGCTGCAGACAAAACCAAGCTGACACCAAGCCACCCATCCCTAAGTGCAGAGGTCTTCCTCTCGTAAGAATTACCAGGGAGAGAAAAGTTCTTATCAACACACCAGCCTCATGAACTTCTGGTTTCTATCTTAGCTCTACGCTTTTGTAAGCTCTAAGACTAATAATCTCCCCACTCCTTACTGCTTCTGGTATCTGATGCTTGGTTGGGGTTAACTCAGCATTGTCTTCAGAGTGCCCCTACCCCTCATTTCTTTCACCTGTCTTCTAGGCAGGAACCAAACTGAATGCTGGGTTCCACCCATTCCAAGACACACCATTTTCACATTTTAACATCTCTGAAGTCAGAATGTGTCTTAAAATGCATAGGTGAGTTGCATTTTAATTATCCACATTTTTTTCTTTTTCAGTGGCATATAAAGCTATGGTGTGTCTCACACTGGATGACATAGCCAGGGGGCATGTAGTGCCAGCTGGATGCTGTGTTGAAAAGGGATTACCATCATGACATGCTTTAGACCAGGGGTATCCAATCTTTTGACTTCACTGGGCCACTGGAAGAATTGTCTTGGGCCACACATAAAATACACTAATACTAACAACAGCTGATGAGCTAAAAAAAGGTCCATACATAATTTTCATAATGTTTTAAGAAAGGTTACCAATTTGTATTGGGCGGCATTCAAAGCCACCCTTGCCCACATGCAGCCTGTGGGTCACAGGTTGGACAAGCCTGCTTTAGACCAGGCATGTCCAACCTGCAGCCCAGGATGGCTCTGACTGCGGCCCAAGAGAAATTCTTAAAACATAGTAAGATTTCCCTGCAACTTTTTTTTTTAAGTTCATTAGCTATTGTTAGAGTTAGTGTATTTTACGTGTGGCCTAAGACAATTCTTCTCCCAAGGTGGCCCAGGGAAGCCAAAAGGTTGGATGTTGCTGCTTTAGACAATACCCATTACACCTTATAAAACTCATATGACTATTTTCAAAACATTATCTCACCTGATGTATATAAAAGGCAATAATGAAAAAGGAATAAGTATTTAATATATGTCAATTAAGTGTCATTTATGATATTTGGGCCCTGACATATGACAGAACATGTAATTCTTCTAACAACTCTATGACCTAAGTATTGCTATCCTCAGTTTTCAGGAAGAAAGTAAGGCTCAGGGAGCTTAAAGTGTTACACTTCATTATACCTATCAGATGTGTGAAAAGGCCACACCTGCACCCGGGTGGGACTGTCCTTCTGCCCCTTTGTCTGATCCTTTCATACGAAGGCAGGGGCTTCCCTGACTCTGGCCTGTAGCTGCCTCTAAAGTTGTCCTCCTCAGAGTTAGATGTGACCACACCCACTCCTGGGAATACATAAGATATGGTAATCACCTCACGTTGGCATTCGCTCCACTGTCCAAAAGGAACTTGACCATCTGTTGATGCCCAGCACTGGTACAGTGGAAGAGGGCTGTCCAGCCTTGAATGTCCTTCATTTCTAGCTCAGCACCTTGCTGCAAGAGAACACAGTCCTCATTACAGCCTTGTCTCCTCTGTATAGGGCAGGAGCCCTGCAGGCCAGCATACTGGAAGAATCAAAGTGGTTACACACGGACACACAGCATGGCCTACAGTGTTGCACATCTCTGCCAGAGTGGCCAGGGAGCCCCTCAGGTTTCTGGGCCTTGAGTCCCCTCGTAGCTCACCTGGAGGAGAAAGTAGGCGATGCTCTCGTTGCCACAGCTGGAAGCCAGCATCAGTGGAGTCTGCCCTTCCGGAGTCGGCACATTCACACTCACCCCCGCTTCAAGCAGCAGGTGCACGATGGTATCGTGTCCAATGTAGGAGGCATACATCAGCGGGGTCCAGCCACCACCATTCTTCTTATTCAAATCTAACTCTCTCCTAAACAAATGCAAGATATGCTAGACAGGCCCAGCCATCTTACATGCGGGGTTTACCAAAGCTGGCCTCAAGGCCAGGGATGCTGCTAAACATCCTATGGTACACAGGATGGCTCCCAACACAAAGAATGATTCAGCCCAGATTGTCAGTAGTGCTGAGGTCGAGAAACACTGACCTTGAGCACTGATTCCCTTCCAAAACAAACCATGGTCTGCTAGTCCAGTGCTAGAGGTGGGAGGAAAGAGGAAGGGACTCAGACAATGGACAGCCACTACAACTGATTTCTCCTTTGTCACCTCACCTTATAAAACCATTCTTGGAAAATCTGTGACCAAATAGTGCTATCTTTCTCTCTGATTTCCATATCTTTTCCTCTTCCACAGTTGTTGCCTCTAGTGGTGCTAACAACTGTCAATCGATACACACAATTTGGGCCTCTCATAGGTTTGCACAAGCCATACCAGACACTTATTTTCCATTCACTACCATCTTTTCACTCTCAGATGCCCACACCGCCATTCTGAAAGTTCCTGATCCCAAGAATGCAGTGGTAGCCACTGACTGGGAAAGCCACATGAAGACCAATTTATCCTCACCACACACAACCTTCAGTGATGGGGCACTCCATTCCACATGGAGAGGGAGGAGCCTGACCCTTGGCGGAGCATCTCTAAGGCTCTCTCACTTCTCCTCAGGCTAATTACCCCGTCTGATGCCTCCAATTCCTCAGGTCCCCAGTCTTACTGTGAACAAGCCTCAGGATCAGCTAGTGTCACAATCTCAATCAGAACACAAACATTTCTCCCTTCTCCTCCACAGAACCATTCTGGGCTGTGCATTTTACTGGCACACCTAAAGGATTAAAAATCCAAGAATGCCAAAGGAGCAGAGTTGTAAAAGGAGTCTTGATGACCCTGTGATGGGGATGTGCTGCCTGTGTACCCCGCTACATATTTTCAAGGCCACCTGGTGCAGGAGTACTGTGGGTCATCCTTCACCACAGTGTGGTTGCACTCAATTCGCCAGTATTTATAAGTGATAGCTACAACTTGGGAACTGGAAACCTGGGGCATCAATGGGGCTTTGCTTTGGCGCCCCAGGAACTAGAAAAGGTACATGTAGATATAGGCATAGACTGTTTTTCTGGGTTATCAATGAGAAATGGAAATGTGAGCACAAAGTGTGACAGACATAAGGGGGTGGAAGCGAGGAGATGGATCTTTTTCCAAAAATTACAGTAGGTATCATACTATGAATAAGGCATAGCCAAGGGTCACTGCTGTTGTTTAAGGACTTAATATATATATATTAATATTATATAAAGCTATATATTTTTATATATAGATATATATTTTTACTAATCATATATGTCATTTATCATATATATGATCTCTCTCTCTCTCTCTCTCTCACACACACACACACACACACACACACACACACACACACACACGAGGGCTGTCTGGAAAAAATCCAGCCACAAATGCCTCCAGTTTTCATATTACATGGCTAGGTACTTTCTGGAAAGCCATCATATATAATTAGTAAAAACAGTATGTAGGCAGTTAGCTCAGGTGGCAATCCTCCAGTGGGGCAGATAGACCCTGCTGCCCCCTCCCTCTCTGTGGCAGAAGCTGGAGGCGAAAGGGAGGCATAAGAGATTAAAATAAACCCCTTAGGAAAAGCAGGCCACAGGGCATTGCTTTCTATCTTTATTTTTGTTTGAGCATTTCTGCAATTAGTGAAAACCATAAAATTACCCTGGTCAAAGTAAGGCAGAAATGTTTCTAAGCCTGTGAAAAAAGTTTAAACTGCCTTTTGTTTCCTAGGAATAAAAACTGCCTTCCTTAAACAAAACAAAACAAAACAAAACAAAACTGCCTTCCCTAGTCCAGCATAACTCATACTGACAATTGCCCAAGAGAAGCAGGATTAATCTAGGTCACATGTATTAAATGTATACAAGTACATGCAAGACCCTGTTAGCTTTACTGGTATCTCTACATGGGAGCTGAAGCCATTGAGATGATTTTCAAAATCTAAGGAGAAGGAACATTTCCCAAGATCTCTTACCGCTGCACACATTCCTTCACCACTTCATACTGGCCGATGGAAGCAGCTGTGTGGAGATCCAAGGGGACGGCCAGCTCCTCCTGGCTGACCTGCGCACCCAACCCATGCCACATGGACAAGCTGCGGGTCAGGAGTTCCGGTTCACTGGCTTCATCACTGAGCTCTGACATTGCTGTGGAGGGAGGCCCCGGGGTTAGGTCTTCCCTTCCTGGTGGTTACAGGGAATGAAACAGGATAGTCACACTCCTACCTGCAGTAGGCGGCTATGTCACTGTTCTAGCAAACTGCTACCCAATACAGTCAACTCCTGGGATTGACTTAGACAACTGTGTGGCTTTGGGAGCTTGTCACCAAACAGAAAAAGAGGAGCCTATACAGTGAGTCACAGACTACAGGGTATATTAATCTTCCTTCATTAATCCTCTCAGGCCCTACATTCTAGGAGGGGAATTCTCCAGGAACTCAAGGAATCTGGCACCCTCCTAGATGGGCTGTAAAGAAATGCTGATTGAGTCAGTGGACCAAATCAGCCTTGGGTATGGTGGGAAAGAACCCTGAACTTGGAGTTAGATCAAAACTTAGCTCTGCTACTTACATCTCTGATTCCTAGCTCCTTACTGTCTAATAGGGACATAACAGCTCAAAGGGCTGCTGTTAAAGACACATGGAAGAAGGGTAAACAAAGTAGCACATTCATATAATGGAATGTACTCAGCAATAAGCAGAGGGAATGAACAGTTGATACACATAACACACAAACCAATGTCAAACATTCTGTGCTAAAAGCCAGACTCAAACGGCTACCTACTGTATGATTCCATTTATATGAATTTCTAGAAAAGATAAAACTAACGGGTTGGAGGACAGATCAGTGATACCAGGGGTTTGGAGTAGGGGGACCACAAAGGGGAAGCAAGAGGAAATTTGGGGGTGATGGACTTGTTTTATATCTTGATTGGGGGATATGTGACTCTATGCATTTATCAAAACTCATAGACCTGAATAATGAATACATTATTTACAAATGAATAAATTTTACAAATGAATGAATGAATGAAAGTAAGTTTACAAATGAATAAACTTTGTTGCATATAAATTTTTTTAAACAAATAAATTTTGGAAAATACTGAGAGCCCCTAGCATTTAAACTAGGATGTGACTGGTATTCAGCAAATGTTCACTGACTAGAAATCTACCTATGCATCCCTTGGAAGTGGAAGGGGGCAGGCAGTTGTGATAGATTTGTTGGGTGACACTTTCCCTGGGATAGGACAACACCAGGGTGAAGAGTCTGTGATTAGGGGAGCCCTTTCTTGATTGGGAATCCTACCCAAATCAAAACCAAGTCATTAGCTTCCTAGTAGAACCCTTAAGTCCAGGAGTGACATTTGTCTCCTATTCTACACTGGGTGCAAAAGAACAAGGAAGCAAGTGTAGAAAAGGGAGAGAGAAAAAATGAAGACAAACCACACTGTTCAGATGGCCTACAGGTACCATAGCGGTTCCCAGATGCCACTAGGACCTCAGTCTTCATTAAAGAAAGCTCCCAAGCTCCAGGTGACAGCCAAGAGGGCCAAACAACAAACAAGCCACCAATTTGGGAAACAAGAAATTTGTAGACCCTTTGCAAAAGTATATGTACCTGTGATGGGGCCTGAGGGCAACAGGGTTCAAAGCAAAGCCCTGCTTCCGGGAGTCACCACTCCTCACACTGGCACAGCTTGAAATCAAGCAGCTCTCACTTCACAGGTGAGAACCCTCAACCTGGAGAGTTCTGGTCCACAGAGCCTAGGTAAGAAGCCAAATAAGCTGAGTGTCAATTCAGAGCCTCTTTCAATACACCCATCAAGCCTTCTGTGGTGTGTCTCTTCTATAAATGCCTCCTCAAGGTAGGGCCCATGTCCTCTCTCCTTTCATTGGATGCTCACCTCTCTGACACCCTGCAAAGTGGTGGGGGACAATCAGAACCAGACCCTGCTCAAGGAGCTTACAGAGAAAGAGACCTCGGATGCCAGGGGACCATTACTATTACTTCCTTTGCACCCTGACACATGCCAGGCACTCTACAATGATGGGGTATTTGTTATGCATAACATGATTATATTGGCATACCTGTAGAAAATGTCTTTTGAATATCGCTTCCAGAACTTATCTCCAGGATAAGTTCAGGGCATGGGACCTTTTAATTTTCACTCTACCTTTTGGTTCTGTCCATTTTGTAAAATACTAAGTATCCATTACTTTTAAAATAAACAAAAAAGTTTAACTTAAAACTGATGTTGGTGGTCGACCCTCACGCCCACAGGGAAGAGATTATAATAAAAGGCCTAGGGCACCTCCTCCTCCCTCACCGGCGCAAGGGCCTTCCGCGGGCCCCTGGTGTCCCAACCTCATTCTCAGGCCCTGGGGAAGCTCCCTAGGGAAGAACCACAACACCTACAGCACTGACGTCCCTTGACGTCCCCGCTCCCAGTAACTCAACAAGGCACATGGCTTTATATTTCCCACCCCACAACTGCAGCGGCAGCTCAGGGACTTACACTCACACCGCGAGGAAGAGGCAGGGCTGGGACGCCCCGCTCTGCGCCGCGCAGGTGGGCAGCAGGTGCTTGTATCAGGCGAGGCCGGGGCGCTGCGGAGCCTACCTGCGCTGTACCTCAGGCCCCGGGCCGCTCTCGGGCCGCCGCAGCCGCGCTCCCTCGGCCGGGCCTGCTCCCCACCGCGCCCGCCTGGACCCCCCTCAGAGCCCGCTCCTGCACCACCTGAACTCCGCGGCCCCGCTCCCGCCCCGGAAGTGGTTGCGGGAGACGCTGAGCACGCCGGGACGCTTGTGGGTCCGCGGACCAGCTCACAGCGCTATGGAATTAGCCCGTCCCGCAGCCGGACCTTCCGGTCAGCTCTCCCTGTTTACATGACGCCCGCAGCAGCCAATAGGCAGGAAAAATTTGCCTGCCCCGCCCCTCCACTGATCAAGGGAACCAATCGTGTTGCAAGATAGGCAGGACGCGCCAAGTCCCGTAAGAGGCGCCGCGGACGAGATATAGAAAGAGTTTGGCAGTTCAGTAAAGTAAGACTCTACTACAGAGGGATTCCGAAGGCAGTGATAGACTTGGCAGTTGCGCCGAGGCCCAAGGTGGCAAACGCGACCGGAGGGACTCGCTTCAGATTGTTTATAGACCTGTCAGGACGGCGCAGGAAGGGAAGGTGGAGGCAGAGGCCTGAGGTGAGGGGCCCCGAGCCTGCCGCAGCTGCAGACATAAATGTCAGGAGTTAAACGAGACGGAGGGAACAGAGACTGGGAGTGCGTGGGAGGCGAACGATGGGTATTGCTGTTTCCGAGCTTTAGAATTTAAAAGCCTGACCCGGGAAACCGTTGGCGTCTGGTTGTCATAACAACCACTCTTCCACGGCCGGAGGGAGCGGCGGGGGGCGGGCGTTGGGCGGGGCTAATAGGCTGTCCCCAAGAAATGGACTTGGAGGAAGGGTTAGGATTCAGAGGAGATTCGAGCTGCAGGTTCGCATAGCATTTGGCTTACCCCTCCTCTGCTGGATGAATGTAGCTTCCCAGCGTGGCTTTCAGGACCCTTCACAATCTGGTCCATTTTCACTGCATGGTCCGGCAACTGACAATCCCTCCCCCCCCCCCCCCCAAAAAAAATGTACCAGATGCGTCCCCACCCCTGCTTCCCCTAGTTTAGAGTGCATCAAGCTCCATCCCTGCTCCCATAAGCACAGAAGAAGCAAGAAGCCCCCCGCTTCCGTCTCCTGCCGCTACCTTGATGGGGATCCTGATGCAGAGTGACAGCAGGAGTGTTCTTTTGCCATTTTATAGGCACAGCTGATTTCTCAGGCTGCAAGGATTCTCCAGGCACTGGCTTTGAAGTACCATCATCCCACATTCCTAAAGTCCCCTTAACTCTTGAGGGACTGGGCCTTTTCCTTTTAGACTCTGAGATACAAAAGGGGCTGGTTCAGTGTCTGGGTATGTATTTGAATGGCGACTCCAAAAAGAAATTCTCCTGGGAATTCCAAAATATCTCTAGTCTATTCCTTTGTAAGGGGGCAGTAAAGGGTAGTGGGGCTTGAAATCCCCTCTAACTTTGATACAAATTCTTTTTGCCATTTACTAACAATATAACATCTTTGAGTCTATAAAATGTAGATAATAGCATCTATGTTATATGGGATATATATATATGGGGAGTGCCAAAAAATGCATACACATTTTAAGAGATGTTATCTATGTATTACTTTTCAAAGTTGATTGAATTGCAGCAGCAATGTGTAGTATGATGTTCGCTCAAAAGATGGCATTAATCAAATAAATGCTAGTGTCACCATGCAACAAGCAGGACAGTAAAAACAAAATGGAGGAAACATGGTTGTTGTTTGTGGAGCGCAAGACCATTTTACAGTGGTATTTGAAATTTGAGAACGTTGTTTGAGTTTCCCCCACCTTCTCCTGACTTAACACTCCTTGACTTCTACCTGTGGGGGACCTTAAAGGATGTGGTGTATTATAGAAAACCGCTACACTGGTGGTACTTCGGGAAGAAGTTGAAATGACATGCTCAGCAATACAAGTGTACACTTTGGTCAATGTTGCTCAAGCAGGAGTTTGCCATAATCAGAAGTGTCTGGATGTTGATAGTAACTACTTTGAGCACCTCTTGCAATTGCAGAAGTCAAATGTGACTTGTATTCATCTTTTTTTATTGGTACAGAGTATTACAATTTTAATACAGTTTTTTTCCTTTCTTAAAATGTATATACATTTTTTAGCACCCTCTGTATATAGTTTACATATATCTATATCATATACATGTATCATTCTATATATTATATACCTGTGTATATATATTACATATCTATGTATTATATAATATGCGAAGTCTGACTATTAAGTTCGCGAATTTCCTAGAAAAGTACCACATACCTCATTGCTGAATATCACTACAGTCACCTTTGAAATACTCCCCTTAGGAAGCTATGCACTGATGCCAGTGCCTAGTCCACCCTTCAAAGCAATTTGGAACTCTTTTTCTGGAGTGGTCATCAGAGCTGTCATTGTATTACCCTTGATGTCCTGACTGTCATCAAAATGTCTTTCTTTCAATATTTCCTTTCTCTTCAGGTAAAGAAAAAAGTCATTGGGGGCCAGATCAGGTGAGTGGAGAGGGTGTTCCAATGCAGTTTTTTGTTTCCTGGCTAAAAACTCCCTCACAGACAGTGCCGTGTGAGCTGGTGCATTGTCGTGATGAAAGAGCCATGAGTTGTTGGCGTCTAACTTTTTCGTGCAGCCTTTTCAGCACTTCCAAATAGTAAACTTGATTGACTGTTGTCAGTTAGTACAAATTCATCATGAACAATCCCTCTGAGAAAAGGTCAGCAACATACTTTTAACTCTTGATTTGGACTGATGGAATATTTTTGGTCATGGAGAATTGGCTGACTTTCCTTGTGCACTTTCATACTTTGTTTCAGAGTCATATTGGTACACCCATATTTCATCACCAGTGGTGACTGGCCCAAAATATTGTCTTGCATCTCCAAAAGGTCTTGGCAAATTTCAGCTCTCTTTTGTTTTTGTTCATCGGTGAGCTCCTTCGGGACCATTTTTGCACACACCTTTCTCATGTCAAGATTTTCAGTTCAGATTTTCCTGTTTCTCTGTTGATGTTTACTTGGTCTGCTAAGCTTCTCACAGTCAGCCAATGACTTTGAGACACAATTCAACAAATTTTTGCAATGTTTTCTTCAGTTCTGCTCACTACTGGCTGCCCTGACCTCTCTTCATCAGTGATGCTTTCTCTCTCCTCAGAAAACTGTTTAATCCATTTGTTCACTGCCTTTTTCTTCATGGCATTATCCCCATAAACTTGGACTAACATGTCCCTGATTTCACTTCTACTCTTGCCAAGTTTAACAAGAAATTTAATGTTTCTTTGTTGTGCTAATTCAAGCTCTGACATTCTCGCAACAGCACAGAAAAACACACAACAATAATGAACGTCACTCTGCAAGACACCGCCACACATCGACACAAACACAGCTGTGAGACACAGATATACCAAGGTTGTGAAACCTTACTGAGATGTTTGTAACAGTGTTGCCAATGTAAGCAAACAGTGGCAAGTTCGCCAACTTGTCAGACCTCGTATACATCGTATACGTGTATCTGTAGGCTTCATACTTCACTGTGTACACACACACAATGAAGGGCATAGTGTCTGGCACTCAGGAACCTGCAGAACTGGAAGGGGAAGGGATGGGAGGTCTGTGAGTCAGTTTTCATCCCCAGCTGACAGACAGGATGATAGATGCTTTGAAAAGGCAGCCCTCCTTGACTATGCCTCCCCATGGTGTCTTGGGGGCAGCCCCACTCCCCTCCTTCTGCCACATGGGCAGCTGTTATGACAACTAGACCCGGGGTTTGGTGTGTTGGGAGTCAGGCTTTTAAATTTTTGACCCTTGGCCTACAGACCCTGTTACCTTACCCTGCATCCTGTACAGGGCTCCTTGATCGATGGCCCACTGAGAAGGCTTCCCTGAGCCTGGGCCTCCATGGCCTCCCAAGACAAAGATGTGGGGTCCTCACCGCCTTCTCCCTGGGCCTCCCAGATGGAGCCCTGGAATGCCATCCTCAAGGCTGTCAGGGAGCAGCTCCCTTCTCTGGACTCGGATTCCTCCTTGGTAAGCAAGCAACCTTCTTCCCACTTTGTCCTGGGCCCTGACTGATCTTCCTTACCATGACAAACATGATGCTGACATGGACAGCTTTGGAACTCATCAGCTCTGCATTCATCCTGGTCTCTTTTTTTGTTCTCTGAATACATTTATGGGTGCTGAGCATCCTCCCAGGCCATACCAGTGACCCCAAACTACAACTGGGGAATTCCTCCAAGGGCTTACCGTGATGTACTGCAATGATAGCCACTCTCGGAGGTGGTCCTGGGCACTCCCTAACCCAATAGAGAGCACTGCAGCAGAGTAGGAAGATCAGGGACTTCAGCATTAAGCAGACCTGGGTTCCCATCCCCACTCAGTTGCTATCTTACCATGTAACCTGTGGGCAGTTACCACACCTGGGTCAGCCTCAGTTCCCTTGCTGCAAAATACAGTTAGTTATCACTTGTACAAATTTGGGATGCTATATGTGTAGTACCTGGCTCAATTAATAGTCAGATTAACAAACTCATCTATATCCTGGCATTTTTCTCATTTTGTCAAACACCCCAGGTGCTTTATGGAGAACAATAAACAGAGAGGTACATCATGTAAGAATTAAGGGCCGAGGCTCCACTTTGCCCAGGGTTCAAATCCAAGCTCTGATGTAAATTAGTGTAAGGGTTAAACATTCGAGCACAGTGCTGGCAAGCCAATTTGTAAATCAGTGGCAGGAACCAGCAGCACAGGGCAAGGCCCTCTGGGAGAGAAGTAAGATACCCTACCACTCCCCAGCAGCAGGGTGGGGCAGGGCAGGGCAAGGATAGGCAGGACCCACGGCCCTCCTGGCTAAATAATTCCAAAGCTTTCTTGTCTGTCCATAGTCAGACTGCGGGGAAGAGGAGCTGTTCATCTTCCAGCGAAATGAAACCACCCTGATTCCAGACTTGTCAGAGGAGCTGGCTGAAGACCCTTATGGGGCCTGGGTCCCCACAGCTGACAGGTCTCCTCCTGAGGTCTGTGGGGTGCAGGTCCGTGACAACTGGGATCCTGTGGGCAGAATGGGGTGTAGGAATGGGTGTCCGTGGCTCTCATTGGACTCCTAACAGCATTATGGGTCAAAGAGGTTAAAACCCTGGGTCCAGCATCTCTGCACACCCAGACACTTCTCCAGGTATAATACAAGGAGTTCAGACACCAAATATCTACCCACCTTGTGCATAGCACTCTCCCAGGAGCCCAGCACACTTAGGACCAGGGGTGGGGACTTATTTTCTGTCTGATTTTGCCTCTGTGATGCCTCTTGACCCCAGCCACACTCAAGTCTCGTATAAGTACTAACAGAGTCATCTTGTAGAGTCAGATGTGTGCCCTCCCCATCACCATGACAGAAGTAACCCACTCATTCAGTTATGCCTAGAAGTGTGTCTGAAGAACCTCAAACTGGAGAAATTCCCAGGGCTGCCAAGACCCCTGGTTAGTTCAAGCAGAATGATGTCCAGGTGACCTGATTTTGTTTTCTTCATTTCTACAATTCTCTGGATGATTTTTTTAAAAATCTAAGATGGGAAACTCTTGGGGTAGAACCGTGAGCTTGCTGTGGAGTCAGAGGATCTGGGTTTTGGCATGTCCACCCCTTAATAACTACATGGTCTATTCATGGTGACTAGAAGGTGGAAGCAACTCACGTGTCCATCCACAAACAAAATGGATAAACAAAATATGGTCTAGCCATACAGTGGAATATCATTCATTCCACAAAAAGGAGTGAAGTACTGGCACATGCTACACTGTGATGAACCTTGGAAACACTGAGCTAAGTGAAAGGCACAAAAGGACATGAAGTATCTAGAAAAGGCAAGTTCATAGAGACAGAAATAGGTTAGAGTTTACCAGGGGTTGCCATGGTAGCGGGAGGTTCAGAGTTTCTGTTCGGGGGATGAAGGAGCTTTGGAAACAGACAGTGGCCATGGATGCGCGGCATTATGAAAGTATGTTTAAAAATGGTTAACGTGGCACAACTTCTGTTATATACGTGTTTTACCACAATAATAATAATAAAAAACCTTCCCTGAAGTGTGTTTTTGAGGCTGCTAATCGAGGACACTTGCTTTCTTGATAGCCACCTGCGGTGCCTGTGGTGTTTGCAGCAGAAGCCCGCGGTGAAGGGCCTGCAAGGATGAAGGAAGAAAGGGACCCTGGCCAGCACTTGCAGAGCAGTGGTGAGAGCAGCTCCTTTCTTAGGATGCCCGAGGAGACCCCCATGCGGCAGGAAGGTGACCTTGGAGGCATGTCCGTCAACACCAAAGGATCCCCAACTCCTTCCTGGGAGCTACAGGGAGAAGCCACCATCTGTCCCCTGGAAGCAGACCTGAGGACGGAGCCCCCAGGCACTGTGTCCCGGGGTTGGGATGGCTCAGACTCTGCAAACCGGAAAGCCCTCCAGCGTGAGAGAAGGAAGATGATCAAGAGAGACCTCCTCCATAAAGTCACCTGGGGTGCCCGGGACCCTGCCTGCAGTGACCAAAGCCAAGTGAAGGGGAAGCCCTGTGGAACTGCAGCAGCAAGTCCAAGACCAGGAACACCACGACGGGGGCCCCAGGATGGCCTGCCAGTGCTCTCCCTCCAGGTGGGCGGCTCCCCTATCCTTCACGTCCTCAGGGCATGCCCTGCACATTGTCATAGCTGGTCCTCTACAGGCCAACCTGAGGGCTGGCCCACTATACCTGTCTTAGTCTGTAACAAAATCCCCTAGCCTGAATGGCTTGAACAACAGAAATTCATTTCTCACAGTTCTAGAGGCTGGAAAGTCCAAGATCAAGGTGCTGGCACATTCAGTCTCCATCTTCTCACTGTGTCCTCACTTGGTGGAAGGGGTTGGAGGCTCTGTGGGGCCTGTTTTATAAGTTCTCTAGTTCCATTCATGAGGCTCCCCTCTATGAGCTAATCACCTCCCAAAGGCACCACCTCCAAACCCCATCATACTGGGGGTTAGGATTCCAACATGAAACTTTGGGAGGGCACAGACATTCAGTCCATAGCAGTGACTTTAGGCCCATGGTCCTTGGTCCACCAAGCAGGCAGGCCATCATACCGTCTCAGTGGTTGTGCAGTCCCAGCAGACAGACCACCCTCAGGTAGAGTTAAATGAGAACAGGGAAGAGCAAGGAGAGTCCAGCCTTAAAAAAAAAAAAAAAGTGCTCATCCTAAACACGTTTATTAAGATACACAACTGCATGTGAGATAGAGAACAGACTCTGTCAGAGCACAATTCTCAAACTGTTAAAGCCCCCACCATTCTCATACAAATAGTGAGCCCTGTTAGCGTGGTGTTCAGCTCATGAATGAGGGAACCAGCAGGGTAAGAAAACCAGTTCAACGAGATTGTGAGAAACTAGGATTTTGTAAGACACTGGGGGAAAAGAAATGAACGCCAAGGTAAAATTGCTACGTTCAGTGCAAAACCAGTCAACACCCTACAGGGCAACAGAACTATCGCCTACGGGGGTATCTTCCCTACTGGATGCATCTTCTCAGGTTTGCAAAGTTGTGAAACAGGTGGGCCCTGGTCAAGTTGTGCAAACCAACCTCCCCCTAGAAAAGCTCCAGCATGACACTGAAAGGTCATACAATTCTCTTTTTTGCTTTATTTACAAATTTTGGATAATTTTCTTAACAACTTAGAGAAAACCAGCATCAGGGTGTACATGGAGGTCATTTTCACCAATTCCATTTGTTCCTTTCTGTTCGCCCCTGAACACCTTTATTTTTACTTACCTACAGGCTGGAAGGAGCTGCAAGGGCATACGTAAGAAACATCAATTCCTGATTTACTTCCCTCCTCTGATCATACCCCACTCTGCCCCCACAGCACCCTCTTTCAAGTCCTCCATTTCTCAGCACCTGCCTAGAACAATCTGTGTCTTACAAGAGCAAAACTTTTTAACCTCCCAACGTCTTAAACCTGCATGAACCTGAACAGTTTCAAAATGACACTGGGCTTTTGCAGGTCAAACAATGCCTTTGTGCCAGAAACAGAACTATTACCCAAAAAAGAGATAGGAAGGAAGTATAGGTCCCCGGTGGTTAATGCTACAACCCACACAGGGTGGGTGAGCGAGCCTGTCTGCAAATGTGGGCGTACCCCCTCACCTGGATTCCTGCCCCACAACGTCCCATGACAGCCTCCGTGGGCCACGGCAGCTGTGCCTCTTAATCACCACTTTAATCATTTCAGCAACTTGAACAGTGGGATTTGGATCACATCCTTCAGAGTCTGGAAGGGCAAGACGACAAAGACATCCCAGGAGATCGAGCACCTGGAACAGTGTGGTGGACAGCTGACTGCTTCCAGGGCCGAGGTCTGACCTTGAACACCAGAACCCAAGTGCATCCCCACATGCAGCTCATTCCAGGGCCTCTCAATAGAATGATACTGTGGACTGGGCACAGTCAGTCCTGTAGCCCCCATGTCCTCTCTGCTGCTCACCCCTCACTGTCCTTGAAAAACTTCATTCATTCACTCACGTGTTCATTCATTATATATGTGACTGCCTGGTATGGGCCAGGTGTGAACCAGGCCCTGGGGATATGAGAGGGCTCCCACCCCCACCCCCAGATATGGTTCCTGTCCTCTACCCTCTCCTCTTCCTCCTCCCCACCATGTTGCTTTCTGGGAGTAAAGTAATCCTGCCTTTTGTGCTCCTAAACACAATCCTGCTTCCACTGCCTCCCCATTTACAAAAGACAGCCAGGGATGTGATCACTGTCATTGCATTTGTGGCCTTGCTCCGGACAATTCTGTAAATAAAACCAAATCTCCCCATCCCCTCCCAGCCTGGCCTGAATAGGCAAGTCGGGGAAAGTCTGAAGCAAAGGAGCTAGGACTTGCTCTCTGGGCTCCAGTTCCAAAGTGAAGGCTTCTCTGGGGCTGACAGTCCCATGTCATTTTCAACAGGATTTTGTTTGTAATTTAACCCCTGACCACAGGGTATGGAGAAACCCACCCTCCTACAAGGTGGGGCAAGGATGAGGTGCTATAATTGGTACCTCAGTTTTGGAGGGCAATGTGGCAGAATTTGTTTTCCATTTTAAAAGCATATATGCCTTTGATTAAGCTATTCCACTTCTAAAAATCTGTCCTAACATATACCCAGGTGGGTAGAGATATATATTCAAGGATGTTCATATCTGCTGCAGCACTGTTTACAACTGTGAAAATTTGGAAATGAACCATGTTCAATATTCAACACGAGTCTGGCTAAATCAGTTACACCACAGAATACTCTGCAGCTCAATAGGAGAATCTATACACAGGGTCTGGCAGAAGTAAAGCCCCTTTTTAAGTAGTTAAAATATTGTTATATTACAGAATTACATGCTTATGATTTTGTAATAAAAGATTTGGCATAGATTACCAGCTCACAAATAAGGGCACTACTTCTGCCAGACCCTGTGTACACTAATGTGAAAAGACATAGTATGTACATTCAGTGAAAAAAATCTACAGAGGATGATCTCATTGATGATCTCACTTTTTTTTAAAAAGTAAACACACAGAACTGTTAATCGTGGTTCCCTCTGACAAATGAGACTCAGAGTAGGATGAACTGTTATTGAGAAGTCACCCCTACTTCATGAGGCTTCCATATAACTCCCTACTCATAAAGATACTGCTCCCAGCTACGCTGAGGGGAGGTTGGGTATCGAAGGGGTGGGGTGGGGGCCTCCGCTGGTCCCCTCACTTCTCCGTGTACAAGCCCAATGTTTGTCCACATGAGGGGAGGGATGTCAGGCCACTGTAAGTCAAACAGGGACTGCATCCCCACTAAACAGCTTCCCCTGCTCTCCCATCAGATCATGCCAAGCAGAGAGCCGAGGACAGGCTCATGGAACGACTCACCCTCTTGTGTGCCACGCAGCCCAGAGCTTCTTCCTTTGCCTGGAAGGTGCCTGCTGACACCCCCCAGGACACTGAGCAGCGAGAGGCTGGAAGCAGGTGGGACTTCTTGCCAGCCGTGGCCCTGTTCTCCCTAGAACACGCCCATGGCTTTGCAGCATTTATTAGGCCTATTGTGGGTGGGGCACTTGATGTGTATTTCTCATTTAATCTCAAGAATCTAATCAGGTAGGTGCTACTAGGTTTCCGTTTTATAGATGGGGAAACTGAGCCTCAGAGAGATTGACTTGCCCAGGCCATATGTGGCAGGGCTGGGACTCAAGCCCCAAAGCACTTGCTCTTTCTCCCACCCTACAGGAACCCTCCCTGTAAGGGCCTCCCCAGGAGTAGGGCTCTAGCCCTCTGGACACTGTTGATTGTGCCAGCTCTGGGCCTCTGACTCCAGCCAGGCCAATCAGAGCCTTTCCCTGGGAATTTCTACTCTGTGTCTCTGGGTCAGGGTGGGAGAGTGGAGAAAGGCCAACTGTGGTAAGAAAGACTGAAACTGTGTGGGCACAAGTGGAGACAGGGCCCTGGGGTCCCTTAAAGCCCAGCTGTACCCCTGCCCTTCCCATACTTCGGTTGTTCCACTCTTTTTAGGAATCTGAGAGCCCATGAATTACTTCCCTTTTTGCTTGAGCTCATTAGAGTAGCTTCTGTCCCTAGCAACCCAAAGTGTCCAATCATAGCCACTGGCTATATGTGGCTACTGACCCCTTGAAGTGTGGCTAGTGCAACTGAGATATTGAATTTTTAGTTTTATCGTATTAATTTAATTTTAATTAGCTTAAATATAAATTTAAACAGCTACTTGTGGTAAGTGGCTACCATGATGGAAACAGCAAATATAGAACACTTTAATCATCACAGAAAGTTTCATTGGACTGACCTAAATCTTGAGGGTTATTTTGAAGAATGAAAGAGCAAATGCATTGATAGGGCCTACCACAGTGCCCTGTGCACAGTGGGTGTTCAGTCGGTGGCAGCCATGAGCACAGCACAAGTCAAACATAATCACAAAGAAGTGACTCAGCACCCCTGCTCTTCTCACCCCAGACCTGCTTTGACGGAGCTGGGCTTCCAGGCTGAGCTGGGCCAGTGTCGACTAAGGAACCTAGCAGAACCTCCCACCACCTTCATTGACCTGAGGTCCATGGAGCCATCAGACCAGGGGCCATTGGCAAGGTATGGGGAGCAGTGACAGCCCTGAAGCAACCCCACATTGGCCTAGGGAGGAACAGGGACTTGGGCAGACTGGAGGACTCAGGCGTGGGCGAGTCCTGGGAGCACCACTCAGTTGAAAAGTGCTCTTAGCTGGATCTGAGCCGGGTCAACAGTCCCACTCAGTTCCATCAGTAGGCTTTCCCAATGAGGGGTAGGAAGTAGGGGCAGACAGATATTTTTCTCAGGCGGAGGCCTAAGCAAACAGTCTAGGTGGGTTACGTCGCCCTGGGGTACATCCCTCCACCACTTGGCAGACAGCCCAGTGGCCCTTTGGTTTCAGGTGACTGGGCTTTGGCTGGCCTTCCCATCTTCCTGCCTTGGGTCACCAGGGAGGCCCAGGCACTTCAAGTCCTTGGAGGGAAAACAGCCTGGCCGGGGTGAACTGGAGCACAGCCAGTGAACCTTCATCTCCTCTCCCCTAGCTCCAGCTCCAGCTCCAGCTCCTCTGACAGTGAGGAGGCAGGGGAAGAGGACACAGTGGCTGTGAGAGATCAGCAGGGCCCAGCAGGGCTACGGTAATCACCGGGGCTCCTGCTGCCTGGGGCTGCCCTGTCTGCTTTCCGCACAAGCCCTCAGCTGGCACATTTCACATTTGTGCTTTCAGTTCTATGTCTGGCACCCAAAGGGCCACATATGAGGGTCAGGGGAGAGTCTGGGAGGTGGGGAGAGTACCCTTAGGAGACCCCCTGGGGCCCAACATCATCTCAGCCTTGTCTGCTATCCCCGGACATCACCAAGGACACCTCATCTGGATCTTGAGAAGGGATTAGGACATTCCATTTCTTTCTGAAAAATAGCTCCCAAATTGATGTTGCTCCTGATTAGTGATGGCAGTGGAAATGGAGAGAGAGTGTAGGAATGGAGTAAAGTGATGGTTGTTAGAAATGAAAGGCTTGGGTGAATTACGACATGAAGTGCAGAGAAGGCTCAGGTCTCTGATGTGGGGAGGCCACACTGTGGTCGCGGGGTGAGTTCAAATCATGTGCATGGCAGTGTTCTTCGTTACTGGAATTGCAAAGTTTGTAGATCCTACCCTTTGGGAATGTCAGAGTCTAATACAACTTTTCTCCTAATGTAGTCCATGATCAGGCATTGCAGGAAGAAACAGGGGAGAAAAATTTGGGTCATACAAGTTTCATCCCAGAAGGCTATAACATGCTTACATGCATTGTGATTCAGTAAGGGCAGAGGCTGCAATCCTTATTCACTTAGCATCTCAAGAACCAGGGAACGTGCTTCTGGAAGCACTCTGGCTTTTGTATGTGTGTGTCCTGTTTCAGTGACAAAGTGTTGGGAGGTTTGGCCTCCATTTGAAATTGATTGAGATTGCTTCTCTTGTGTCACAGGGACTATACTGGGAAAAGTCAGCTTCTCCAGCAGCTCAGGGCATTTCGGAAGGGGATGGCTCAACCCCAGTTGCCTGCCAGAGAGGGCTCCAACAGCCAGAAGGCTCAGGCCCCTGAAGATGTGGCCAGATCCGGGACTGATAGACATCACCATGTGACTCTCTGGGCTGAGAGGCAGAGTGCCCAGGCTAGTCCCTCAGGAGGAAGTCCCATGGCCCAGGGGGACCCTCTTGGGGCAGGGACAGTCAGGGAGGTCCTGGTGCCTCCCCTGGGCCAATTGTAGATGCCTCCAGGACTGGAAATTAGGAGGTTAGCAGGATGGCGTGACCCTCCATCGACACACCAGAGCCCTGATGGTCACCTTGCTCTCCCATGTTCCCACCAGCAGGGACTTCTGCAGCACAGGGACCCTCAGACTATGGACCCAACACCTAGCCCTCTGACAGAATTCGGTCCAAACATTTACATGCACTTGGAACAAAAACGATGCCCACACAAACTTGTCCCAATCCTCTGAACGGGCCTGGAAGGAAAGCCCTGAAGCTAACAATGTTGTTCTGATCGTGGGACTGTGAGGCTTTCCATCTTTGTTCATTTCTGCCTCTTTTTCCCCTGTAATTTGCATCTGTTATTTCTATCACAAAAGGTCTTTCTTGAAACTACAAAATGTATGTAAAACATATTTAGAGAATTTAACCTGATTTTCTGGGTCCCTGGATGCTTGCTATTTTGTGTACTTAACACATGACACACACACATACATTCACACTCAATTTAATTGAAATTTGATTTCCCTTTTTTCTTTAGCCAAGACACAAAGGCACATGTATGTTCTAAGTTTCTTCCAAACAAAAGGCGGAGCTGACCTTTAAATATAGAGAGAGTACTGAACGTTCTTACTCCTGACACTGTCCTTGTGCCACAAGGTTATCCTTGTGGATAACCAGCAGGAGCTGGGGGCTCACAGGAGGCACTCCTGTCTCTCTTACCATTACTTTGCAAGCATTACCCCCCCACCCCACCCCCATTTTCACATCGTCCTTTCATAACAGTTCTCAACCTTGGTGCTTCCCACTGGCTGAAGCCCTTATCTGTGTCACCTGTGTTCTCTTCTCGATTCTGCTTCTCAGAGTCTCAGTCTCCTTTCATCCTGCCGGTGCCATGGGAAGAACAGCAAAGTCATCTGGGTTCTTCCATGCTGTAGGTTCAGGCGGCCCAGCAGGGTCCTTGGCATTTGAGAGTACCATTTTCCTGTGGTCGGCTGGGGTCACCCATGCACTAAAGATGGGCAAGGGTGTCTTCCTACCCAGCCCTGCCGGCCTCAGCCAGCCCCTCAGCCAGCCACAGGCAACCGAGATCCAGGCCACAGACACCACTTGACCTGGCCACAGGGGCTCTCCCACCAGCCCCCACTCCCAACAATGAAGTACGTTTTCATTAGGAGCCAGAGGCAATGGGAGCTTCCACCAAGTCCACAGAAGGTCTAGGGGAGACTTCCCATAGGATATGAGGCCACGCTGCTATTGCTTGGGGTCCCCCAGGTCCTGTCCAACCTGCAGAGGCACCCCTGCTCTCAGTGTTGGGGTACATGCAGCATGCTCAGAGCTCAGGTGCTAAATATGGCACACCTCTACCCATTCTGCCAGCCTAGTTGCCAAGAACAAAGGCCATTTTTTCCCCTTTAACAGCAATTCCCCCATCTGTACCCCCTCTTAATGCCAATTAAGTTCATTTAGAATGATTCACAAACAGTGACAGAAAATAAACTTTGTTCCAAGTTCAACTCTGTGAATTACTGTCTGTCAAAGCAAGCCAGAAGGGTGGGGCAGTGGGAGTTCAGACCTGGGTTGAAAGCCTGTTCTACCACCTGGACACGGTGCTTAAAGCTCTTGGAGCCTCAGTTTCCCCATCTATGAAAAGACAATCATGAAAAGCCTAACATCACAGGGGCTGCATGAGAGAGCATCATGGAACAGGCACTTGGTGGGCCCAGCTGTCAGGCCAGGAAGAGGACAGCCACCAGCCTGGACCTGAGACGTGAACCTGGGGTCTTGCGCCTGCATGGGGGAGGTGGGTGGTTGGCAAAGCTCGCCCAGCTGGATCTGGGTGGGTACTACATGGCCCAGTAGAGCACTGGAAGCTGGCCTAGAAGGTAAAAACTATCCAACTGGGTGGCCCCATCCTCCAGAGAACGTGCAGGACAGAGTGTATGGGGCCAGGAGAACGACTAACATCATTTATTAGGGGAGAAGATTAGGTCACATGCCCTAGAACCTGGGTTGTCTAGGAAGGTGAAAATATATACAGCGACTGCATGACAAATCAGCATGGAGCATCACGAGCTGGCATGAAGGCCAAAGCCACCCAGCCGTGAGGAAGGGCCACACTCTGGATGGGATGTTCTGGAATCCCGTGGTTTCGGCAGCTGCCCCATGACTGCAGTGACTAAACTGAATGACTCTATACCTCTCCCCACAGCTTCTCAGAACACCATGGATGTGAACAAATCAGAGAGGGACATCCACCTCAAAGACAACGTGGGGCAACCAAGGCTGGCCTGTGTCCAGAAACATGGCCACCTGGGGCCAGAACAGAGGCAGCCCTGGACCTCCAGGATCTCTATCCTTAAAAGAGACGCGGACACAGTGACAAAAGGAGGCAGAGACAGGAGTGATGCCGCCACAAGCCCAAGAACGCCAAGGACTGTGTCGTCAACACCAGAAGCTGGAAGAGGCTCAGGACGGTTTCTCTGTTAGAGCCTCCAGAGGGAACCGGCAGTGCAGACACCTTGATTTTGGACTTGGGCCTCTGGAACTGAAAGAGAATTCCTGTTGTAAGTCGTGCACTTTGTGGCCATTTACAGAACAGCCCCAGGACCCTAATACACCTTCTGTGTGTCCAGCACTCCACCCAAAGTGTGCCACTGCCGCGTCCTCACACTGGGCCCAGGGGAGCAAATGGAGTCGGCCTGAAGATGCCTTAGGGTCAGGGTTTCCTCTTCCAGGTCACAAATGGCTCTGGCAGCTTCATGAACTGTGACTGACTTCTGCGCATGGTGGTCAGACTTTGGCCTTGGGGGCATCCTGGAGCCTGGAGGGTCTGGGCGGCGGCTGCACCTCCTTGGCGTGGCTCCGCGGGCGCTTCTCCCCGCTATGGGTCCGCTGGTGTTTGTGGAGGTCTGTGCCCCGGCGGAAGCCCCGGCCACAGGCGGGGCACGTGTAGGGCCTCTCTCCCGTGTGCGTCCTGCGGTGGGCGCTGAAGTGCGAGCTGTTGCTGAAGCGCTTCCCGCACTCAGCGCACACGTAGGGCCGCTCCCCAGTGTGCGTCCGGCGGTGGATGACCAGGCTGGAGCTCTGGCTGAAGCGCTTCCCGCACTCGGTGCACCAGTAGGGCTTCTCGCCCGTGTGGACGCGCTGGTGGGCACTGAAGTTGGAGCGGTCGCTGAAGCCCTTCCCGCACACCGCACACTGGTACGGCCGCTCCCCAGTGTGTGTGCGCTGGTGCTTGGTCAAGTGGGACGTTTTGCTAAAGCCTTTGCCGCATTCAGGGCATGTGTATGGCTTTGCCACCCCTCGAGGACCCTCTCTTTCCAGAGGCCACTTGGGCATGGTCAGGCCCCTCACAGGGGCCTGCCCCTGACCCGGGAGTGGGGGTCCGGGCCCCCTGCACTGCTCCAACAGTGCTTGGTCCCATTCCGTTCTCACTGGTGTGTCCTCCCGGGTGTCCTCTCCATCCTCAAACTGCATCTCAAGGCCTAAGACAGAGAAAACAGAGTCCCTGAGGGCCACACATGGAGAGGGCACAGGAGAGGGGAAGGAACTTCTTTTTTTTTTTTTTTTTTTGCTTTTTGGTATATGGGTAGTTCCCTGTCTGGGAATCGAACCCAGGCCACAGTGCTGACGGCACCAGCGCCGAAGCCTTAAGCCTTGAGCCACTATACCATCAGGGAACTCCAGGAGAGGGGAACTTCTGATAAGGAAGGAGGCAAAAGCTGGGCAGGGCACCCCATCTCAGGGAAATGATAGAGGGCGATGCTTTTCAAATTCAAAAACAAAAACAAAAACCCCATGGAGCAGGGAGTATCAGCCAGACCCTGATGTCTGGGACTGACACTATGGCCAGAGGCTGTCGTAAACACAGAGCAACTTGTGAGTGCTGTTACTGTCCCACTTTACAAACAAGGAAACTTGAGACACGGGTTGATTAGGGAACTTACCCAGAGTCACTCAGCCGCTAAGTTCAGAGCCCTAGCAGTCTGGCTGCAGTCTGGGCTTGTAATCTCTAGGCCTGCGATTCTCACTGGGGCAGTAGCGCACCTCACGTAACACTTGGTAATGTCTAGAGACATTTTTGGTTGTAACTCCTGGGGCAGGAGTGTTGCAACTGGCACTTACTGAGTGGAGGCCAGGGGTGCTGGTGAACACCCTCTAGTGCACAGATGGCCCCACAACAGAGAATAGTCCAGCCCTCATGTCAACAGTATCCAGGGAGAGAGAGAGGCCCTGCTCTAGGCTGTTCTGGCTGGGGCAGGACCAGGAGGCCTGGGGTCTCAGTTCTTTGGGCTCCCACTTACATACTTGGGTGCTGCCCCTGAGTCCCCTTTGCAGATCCAAGTTCAAGAGTCACCACTGTGGTGGTATGAGCACAGAGCAAGAGGACCCCGGAGTAGAGCACAGTCACTGCAAGATGCATGATCTTGGGTACATGCTCTACTCTGCTTCCTTGTCTCAGCATGAGGGAAACCCCACCTGGGGACCTTGGGGCATGAGGCATGTTGGGGCACCAGAGGCCTGGGGAGCAGATGTCTTCAAGTAGAGCCCCCTGAAAAGCTCACAGAGGGCATATACTGACCCAACAAGGAAGGACAGAACCTCCTGTTACCCTGGGACATGCTCACACTAAGACCTGTCTACCCCCAGGCCCCTCTTGCTCTCCCCTCCTGTCTTCACACACATTTCCAGAAAGTCAAATGTGGGCTTCAGCTCACATTTACTGAGCCTCAGTTCCCACATGTGAACAATTAGGATGATAATGGAACCACCTTACTGGCCTGTTGTGCAAATTAAGGAACTGAGTCTCGCAGTTAGTTCCTCAAAAAGTTACACAGTCACTACATGATAGCAGGTGTAGGCCCAAGAGAGTGAGTGCTGCACCTGGCTGACAGCTGGGGGTGCTCTGCCCTACCCCATGCTCAGCCTAGGCTCCTTGCCCTTATTTCTCCCTTGGGGACTAGTTTCGCTTTTGTGCCTGCAAGCAGTATGTGGGCCCAGGCTGATCTGAAATGACTCTCTCCTTCTCCATTGAGGGGTTTCTTTTTGAGCCCCCAACCTTTCTTAAGGTCACCTATCTCCCCTTGCCTTTCCCTTAGACAGGGGTCAGGACACTTGCGCTGAGGGCCAATGCCTATCTTTGTGTCCACACACTTTCATACTTTCTGCTTTCAAACTGAGACAGCAGAGTTGAGTAGTCACAACACAGACTGTATGGCCCACAAACCTGAACTACGTACTATCTGGCCCTTTACAGAAAATGTCTGCCAGCTCCTACTCCAAGCCCTTGAGATTGAACTTTACAAACACAATCACCGAGGTCTAAACCCCAGGAGAGGACAATTTATAATCTGGGACTTCCATTTCCTTTGTGCTGACTCCCTCACCTGAACTGTCACCGCTGGACACATCCCTTGGCGCCAAGGCAGCCTGAGCTGGGTCTCCAAGGCCTTCCCCTCGCCCCTGCTGGGCAATAAGACAAGGCCTGGGAGTGGGGAGTCCTGCTGTTAGGGAAAGAGAAGAGAGGATGTGAGTACATGGGACTGCAATATTTTTTTCTCTGTAATGGCAAAAGGACATCAGAGGAATCTATGGAAAAGCACAATGCTCTGGAAGACCTAGGTGGGAGGTATTTTGATTCTGCACAGTTTGTTTCCTCTGGGGCAGAGGAAGTGAGGAAACAGAGCCCAAGGCTTTCACTGGCTCTGGGAGGGAAACCCCAATGCCCCAGAAGTCCAACCCTAATGGCCCAGGGTTTCATCACAACAGAGACTTAGTGGCTGAGAGTTACAACCACAGAGGGAGACAGATGTGGAACAGAAAGCACGGAGCAATGGTCCAGCAACAGCATGCCCAACAAATCAGTGTTCTCCTCATCCAGAGCAGTAGAAAATTTCATTTTCATTCATTCCACAGATGCTTAGTCTGGAAAAAATGAGGATGTGAAATAAAGTATATGATGGTTAATTTTCTGTGCCAGCTTGGCCAGGCTATGGTGCTGTTGTTTGGTTAAACACCAGCCTCGCTGCCGCTGTGGAGGTATTATGTAGATGTGATTACCATCTACAATCAGTTGACTGCAATAAGTAAAGCAGATTACTCTCCATACTGTGGGTGGGCCTCATCTAATCACTGGAAGGCCTTAAGAGCAAAGCCTGAGGTTTCCCGGAGGAGGAATTCTGCCTCAAGACTGAAACACAGAAATCCCACCTGGGTTTCCAGTCAGCTGGCCTGCCCTACAGATTTTGAACTTGCCTGCCTCCACATTCATGTGAGCCAGTTCCTTAAAATAAATCTCTTTACACACACACACACACACACACAACCTCCTAGTTTTCTTTCCATGCTTTTGGGGAAATGCTAGGCCAGCCCTAGCCAGCCCAAGGCAAGGAGACACCCTCCCTGTGACTGGCTCACACCAGACACCTGACACCTCATGGTTTCTGATGGGCAGCAGCCAGGATCTCCCTGCATGTTACCCTCACTCTCTGGCAACACGTCCCAGCTGCGGTCCTCCTGAGACAGGTACACAGCCATGTCCTCCAAGGTCACGGGCACCTACAACAACACAGCCCACTCAGTCCCATGCCAGTGCTCCTTCAGGCTGGGCCAGCCTAGTGGGCTTACCTGTCTCTTTAATTTACATCATGATGGTGGGTCCTGCTTACCTCCCCCCAACTTCTTCCCTCCCTTTCCACATGCTGTCATCCACCTCTGCTACTCCCAAGCTCGGCTCACAGACACAGTGGGATCCTACTCTTTGGGACCACTATTGCCACCATGCTCTGTCCCACTGCTGCACGGTTGTGGGTGGCATGGACATATTCACTGTGTTGAGCAGCTGGGTCCAAATGCGTGCTCATTCACTGAGGTCCAGCTCCTCAGGGACACAAATTAGCATGCTCTACCTCATTCAGCTCAAGCTATCCCTGGGATCCAAATGGGATACCTGAGGACTTCAGGGTGGCTCTAGACCATTGATACCCAAATCTAGTATCAGACTGACCTGGGGAGCATGATTAAAACCCAAGCCATAAATAAATAAATGTTTTACAAAATAAATAAAATAAAACCCAAGCAAACAATGTTCAGAAGAGACAAATCCACCGACAGAGGATCCGTGGTTGCTGGGGGGTGGGGAGTGATTGCTAACAGGTGGGAATATTTTGGGAAGTGATGAAAATGTTCTAAAATTGATTATGGTGATGATTGCACAACTCTGTAAGTACACTAAACTTTGTGCACTTTACATGGGTGAATTGTGTGTCTATGAATTATATTTCAATGAAGTTGTTATTTAATCCTGCAGAGGTCACGGTCAAAATAATTACAGCGTAGGTCATGTGTATCTGAGAGATACATTCATTACTACTATGTGCTGAAATGTGAAAAAAAAAATTAAAACACTGTAATATAATAAAATACATGATTTTAAAATTTATTTTCAGTTACAATCTAGAAATTATTAAACAAATATAAAAATATAAAAAATAAAATATTTTCTTACCCAACAATGAAAGCATGGATATTGCAAAAAAAAAAATACAACCAAAAAATGTCTTTAACATTAATTAATCAGAATCTTCAGTAGTTGGCTTTGCAAAATGTTTGTAACAGTTATCACAAACAATATTGCTATGCTCAAGGCATAAACACTTTTCACAACCCTTACAAAAATATTTTGATAAGCGACTCGTTTTGGATGCATAGCATGTAACACATCTTTTTCTTTTTCTGCTTGTCGGGGGAGCTGTATCTACGATGTTATTAGAGTTTGCTTCAGATTGTGTTTGAAATTGATGGAATTTCAGGTGTAAAGGCTTATGCACACCTGTAGAGATTTCTGAACGCCTTTTTATTTGTTCTGACACTAACTGAATTATGAGATTTCTAATAAATATTCTGCGCCTTATTTTCACATTGCTGTTCAGCATATGAATAGTCTGAGCATTTATTCCTGCAATATTCAAAATTGTGTAGAATATAACCATAGGCCATCTTCTGGTGTTCCTGGCCACATTATATGTACCTATCATTTGGTCCACAGTGTCAACGCCTGACTTCGTTTGGTTGTAATATTCTATTATGTCAGGCTTTTGCGAATCTAAATTCACGGCATCATCGAAATGCATGCTTGAAACTAAAATTACGTTTTTTCCCTTTTTGGGTATATGAGATACAAGTGTGCAATCTGCACCAAAAGCAAATAAATTGGATTTTTCGGGCCTGTTTTTAGAAGACACTAATTCAGGGGGTAGTTGGGGTTTATTCTTATGAATAGTTCCTATATATGAAAGTTGCTTCGTTTTCAAGTCAGAGATAAGATTTATATCAGTGAACCAATTATCTGCTGTAATATTACGTCCTGATGAGTAAATGGGTTCTGCAAGTCTCTTGATTACATCTGCTGGTTTATTGCTAATCAAATAAGGACCTTCGGGCTGCTTACTAGCATATATTTCAAGATTACCTGTGTAAAATACTTTTGAATCAACCATAGCAAAAATTTTTATTCCATATTTACTGGGCTTGGATGGAATATATTGTCCAAACCCACATTTGCCTCTAAATCCAGGTAACATTTCATCTATTGTTACATTCTGTCCCATAGAGTAACATAATTTACAATTTTCTACAAATGCTGAAAAAATGTCTCTCACAGCTGCTAACCTGTCCACTTTCAGGCGTTCTAAGAGGGTAAGCTTGTCATCAAACCTAATACAATTATGAATAAATCTAAACCTCCGTAAAGACATCGTAAGTCTAAAAAGTTCAATCCCACTACCATCCGTAGCCCATAAATCCTGCAAACTTAGCCGATTGCTGCGATGTAAACCAGCTAGATATAAGAGGCCTAAATATGCTTTCAATTCGGTTTTGTCTATTCGTTTAGCATCTCTTTCTCGAGAAAACCGGCTCGAGATAGAATCAATGTATTTATTTGTATATAACAAGATTAGATCTAAAATATCATTTGTGATAAAGCAGTTCCAAGTTTCAAGTTCTGTCTTGGCATTTTTTGCGTTCGGCCGAACTAACGAAAGTTGACACAAAATATTCTGTGGCTGTTTCCTAATTTGTCTTCTTATTGGTTTTTTTCTCCATTTTGATTCTTTATCCTTTCCAAAAAAATACTCTTCATTCGTATCTAATTCATCTTCACTTTCTTCACTAGAAATATCTTGCTCGGTATCCGAATCTTCTGAACGAACTTCTACATAATCTTCATCTTCTAAATCACTTTCAGTTTCATATTCGACTCTATCATTCTCATCATCGGACTCGAGTAACATTTGCTGAAGTTCTTCAACATCTCTTTGATTATCAAATCGATATTTTTTCCCAGTCATTTTCTACGGTAAATGAAAAAATAAAAAACAACTACACCAACACTGACTTCGAAGTTCACGGAAAAAACTACACCAACACTGACTTTGGAGTTCGCGGTATCTCTCAGATACAATTTACTATTGAATATCACACACCCTTATGAAACATGTGTTATAACCAAACTGACAGCTTAAACATTATGGCTTAACATCAGTCACGTACACACAGCAAGTCATGACCTTGAACCTATGCACCTGCTATATGTAACAATATTTAAGAAAAGAGTTTGTTTGTATCTCTCAGATCAGCCGCGACCTCCACAGGGTTAAACAACTAAGCAAAAAAGACTATTCCAAGCCAGGGCCACAGGAGGAATCTGTAGTTTTACCTAGAATCCCAAGAAACTCTAACACCCAGCTGGGTTTTAGCGATTGCCCTAGCTCACTATTGGACCCCAGAATCCTCTGGGACAGGCCTAGCATTCAGGTGGCATCTGAGAAAGGGCAAGACTTCCCAGGAGGCAAAGTTCATTCCAAGGGAGAGTATCTCTAAAACCTGAGAACATGGCCAGGAATGCCAGCTCACCTGGGACCAGGCTGAAAGGAAAGACGAGGCCGGTGCTGCTGTCTCCTGGTGCTGGGAGGCCACTGGGCCTAGGGAAAGAGCACAGACCCCACTGAAGCCCACAGAGCCCATCTGTAAAGGCCAGTACGGATGCTGCTTCTGCCCTCCTACGCTCAGCTCCCCACTGAGAGCCTGTCCACGCCACACGAACAGAGGCCTCAGCCACTTGTGAGACTCCCTTCGCTTCACCTCCCTCCTCTGCGGCGCTGCTTTCCTCAAGAGGAGAGCTACTCACCTCTCTTTGGCCAGAGCTGGGGGCCTTTCTTCGGTCTGTGGCTCAGCTGGGCAAGGGGCTGCTGCCTGGAGCACTGAGCTCTTTCCTCTAGGGACAGTTCTTCTGGCTGGGCCTCTGGCTGGTGTTTCAAAGACTGTTCCTCCGTCCAGTGGGGTACTGCATTATCAGGGAGCATCTCCGGGCCCTGCATGTGGATAGAGTGCTGCCCACTAGCTCCCAGGTCAAGGGGAAAAACCCAAAGGGTCCCCAACCCCTCTTGTCTTGGGCAACCAGCCATCTCCACAACCAGGATGGCCTCATTGTGTGTAATTGTGCCCTTGGCCCTCCACATACTACACACAGCCCTCCTTTCAGCCAGCTCCCAGAGAGGAGTGTGACAGGACAAAGGGAGGCTTGCTCTGCTCCTGAGTGAGATTCCATGGTCTTTCCCCATCACACTGCATTGGTGTCATTGTCACAAATTTTGTTTCCTGGTGCTCCCAACAGACACTGGGCCAGAAGGGCGTCTGAATCCATCTCATTTTGGAAGTTGGCATTATCGCATTTGCTACATTTTTTTGAAATCGTCTACAGGCGCTCTGGGATCATCTAATTCCTAATTTCAGACAAGGTAACTTGACAAACTCGAGTCTCAGAGTTTATTGAGCTCTACAATAGTACTTGGGACAAGAGACATTCCTGGGAAACTGCAAAACCAGCACTGGGGACTGCTGTCTCAGGCTCCCTCTTATCCAACATTCCACAGCTCTCTCTGATAGGACCGAGTCCCTAGAGGTTCCAGGGTACACAATGACAGAAAGAAACCATGCCATGAACCCCAAATACCAAGGCTGGAGGGACTGGGAGGGATCCTGAGTTCTTGCCAGTCACCATGACAGCAGGATTTGCTTATTGCACTCAACTCACAAAGCCAAGTTTGGGGGGAATGTGCCTGTCCTGCTAGATGCAAAGGAACAGCCATGTGTGGCCAAGGCACTGCCACAGGGAGAAAGGTGACGTGTCAGCATTTGCCAAATACCTAACCTGGGCATGGCCCTAAAAAAAGAAGACAGTAGGTGAAATGACTTTTTTTTTTTTTTTCATCTTGAGTTTTGTGACTAAAAGCTGGAGAAATCTAATAGACTTCCCACTCCTTAAACCTGGATAGGAGTTCCACAATGATGGAAGTGTCCTGTATCCATAACATCCAGTACAGTAGCCACTAGCCACAACAGAACTCTTGAAATGTGACAGGTGTGACTCAGGAACTACATTTTCAATTTTATTTAATTTTAATTTAAAAAGTCACACATGGGGCTGATAGCAACTGTATCAGACAGCACAGATCTAGAGAGATTGGGAACATCTGGGGGCTCTAAACAGGGCACCCACCAACCCTTGGTCTTTATTTCTCTGTTGGGGTCTCTTCAGCTCCCAAGGTCCTGCCTGGGAAAAATCTCCAACCTCCAAACCAGCCCGCACTAGCTTAGAAAGGGGTAGTGGGAGAATATGTGGTTAATCGACACTGGCCAAGGCTGAGAAACACTTTGCAGTGGCCTGCTTCCATGCAGTGTTCAGGCAGCCCCAGGTCCTCCAGGTGACCATGGCTGCCCAGGACTCTAGAGCCCAAGGAATCTCCAAATGCAGACCTCAGCAGCAGGGCCCATTTCCTCACCTCAGGGACAAGATGCCCCCACCTCACCCTCTGTTTCCTGGGCTCCTGCTGCAGCCCTTCCACGAGGACCACGGCCTCCTCACCGCTCTCCGGCTGCCACTCCCGCACCCGGGCCTGGATCTCCCCAGGCAGGACCGTCAGGAACTGCTCCAGCACCAGCATCTCCAGGATCTGCTCCTTGCTGCGCAGCTCCGGCTGCAGCCAGCGGCAGCAGAGCTCCCACAGGCGGCTCAGGGCCTCCCGGGGTCCGGCCACCTCCTGGTAACAGAAGAGCCGGAAGAGCTGGCGGAAGGTCTCAGGGCTGGGGTCTTCTGCCTCCAGGGAGCGGTCCTCTTCCAAGTGGAAGTCCTCCTCCACCTTCACAATCAGGATGTCATCCTGCTCCAGGGGAGGCAGGGGCTGGAGGCCCTGGGCAGTAGCCATTATTCCTGGTGGGCCTTGCTCCTTCTTAGGCCTCAGGGGTCAAATCTGTCTCTCCCTATTTCCCTGGCGAGACCCTGGGAAGATGGACAGATGATAACATCATTTGGGATGCAGCACTGGAGCTGGGTAAGTGTCTGCACCCATAAACCACTGCTCTGGCCCCGGGGCCAATTCACCCTCATTGGCAAAAAGAAAGGGTTGAAGGAGATGAACTTATTTCTGTTACCAACTCCCTGCTAATTCCCAGGCAAACTACCTAACCTCTCTAGGCCTGTTTCATCATTTGAAAAGAAAAGATGGTGAAACCCACACACAGGCTGCTGAGCGAACTAAACCTGCGGGATGTTTGGAAAGAGTTTAGCGCAGTGCCTGGAACCAATCAGAGTTCAAGAAACGCTTAGTTTTCATTACAGGTGGCCTTTTTGGATGGGGGTCCCTTTGTAAATATGGTGAGAATCAAAAGCCCCTTCTGCCCTGGAGGATTTACATTCTCTCTCAACCTGACCCCCAATTTCAGGCTTGGTGAGCAAGCCCCTTCGTGGGCCCTGCTGGGTACCCCTAAGTGGACAGTCACCACGGCGGTCCCTCCAGCTCCAGGGTCCTGGGAGGGTTGGGGATCCCCGGGTGGGCCGCTCTTTCGTCTCATCCCCTGAGGTCTTGGAGAGTGAGCGGTGGCCGAGGCCGGAGAACAACCCGGGGCTCTGAAAACGAGGCGCAGGATGGAAGCTCGAACCCGGGCCCTGCGCCCCCGCACTCACCCGCAGCGCTGCGGGCCCTGAGATGCTCCGGGCGCGCCCGGGACGACGGACCAGGAGGATAGCGGGGCTGCAGGAGTGAGGGGAATGGCAGAGCTCGCTGGCCCCGGACGCTGGTCCGGAGGCACAGGACCCTAACCTCAGAACCCAGGCCAGAGAACAGTCCACACAGACCATTGGCTGAGCGGGTTGTCCGTCTTGGTAACCGGCCGGGTAGGCGGGCCCACAGGACGAATTGGGCGGGACGTAACGTAGTCCTCGCGCCATTGGCCGAGCCGGTGT